>JAPYYD010003098.1:0-14549 GCA_028551405.1 Uromys caudimaculatus
AAAAGAACGAACATGGTATGTACTCACTGATAAGCGGATATTAGCCCACATGTACAGAATGTCCAAGTTTCATTTAACAGTAACCGCTGGACTGAGAGTGAGGTACCAGATGGAGGGTTTGGAGAAAGGTCTGAAGGAGCGGAGGGAATTGGTAGCCCCATGGAGGGAGCAAGAGCATCAATGGGCCTGACCCTCCCCCTGGTCGGCCTGGTGTTCAGACCGCTAACCAAAGAATACACATCTATTGACCCATGGTTTGGACTACATATGAGGCAGAAGAATCACTTTGATGGCCATCAGGGAGAAAGGAGAGGACTTTGGACCTGAGGGTGCTAGAGGCCCCAGTAAAGGGGAAGGTCAAGGTGGGAATATGGGAATGGGTGGGCGTGTAGGTGGGAGGACGAATTCTCTCACAGAGGCGGGGAGGGGGAGGGAATACGGGGTTTCCAAAGAGGATACCCAGAAAAGGGGAAACATCGTAAATTAAATAAAGTATCAAAAATAAAAATTAAAAAAATAAATAAATAAATAAAACAGGAGCCCAAAATCAGGTTCATGCACTCCAGGTGAAGTTGCCTAGGTCTGAGTTCTCCAGCAGTTACATTACTACTTTAGTCCTCACTCTTCCCATTTATGTCTGAACCACTAGATAGACTGAGAAAGCTACAGTACTCTACCTAGGGAACTGTAGATGCCTCATATTTTCCAAATATTTCAAGGCAACATCTGAAACTTGATCTCTATATTTTAAAATATCTTACTCTGGAGAGGAATGAACAAATTGGCTATTTTCAGATGCCAGTCACAGGAGCCACATTTTCACCATTGGGTACCCTTTCCCTGGGAAGATTCCCAGTGCCACTAGTACACAGGACATTATGAACACTTTTATACTCACTAGGACTGTCAGGGTCACATGCAGCAATCCTCTAGCTGTCCTGCCATCTTCCTTGCTCATTCTCTGAATCCTCTACACATACCTGCCCAGCAACAGGGATATTTCAGGCCAAGGATCTCAACTTGTTTCTCATATGTTCCACCCCCTATCAGGGCTTCACTTAACACTTAGGGCAAGACCTCTCCTTATTGTGAAGACTACCAAGGATTGCTGCAATCTGGAATTTGGTAAGATCTCCTCCCTCAACATCTGTATTTCTCCTTTTTTTCTTTTCTTTTTTTCTTTTTTTTTCTTTTTTCTTTTTATTTTTTGATACTTTATTTACATTTCCAATGTTTCCCCCTTTCTAGGTCTCCTCTTTGGAGACCACCTATCCCTTCCCCCTCCCCCCTCTCTATGAGGGAATTCCACCTCCCACCCACTCCCATATTCCCACTTTGACATTCTCCTTTACTGGGGCCTCTCCTCCCCCTGATGGCCAACAAGGCCCTTCTCTGCCACATATGTGGTCCGAACCATGGGTCCCTCCATGTGAATTCTTTGGTTGGTGGTCCAGCCTCCAGAAAGACCTGGGGGGTGTCAGGCCAGTTGACACTGTTGCTCCCTCCATGGGGTTGCAAACTCCCTCAGCTCCTTCAGTCCCTTCTCCAACTCCTCCATCTGGGACCTCACTCTCAGTCCAGCAGTTACTGTAAAGTGAAACTTGGGTATTCCGAACGTTTCGGCTAATATCCACTTATCAGTGAGTACATACCATGTTCGTTCTTTTGTGACCGAGTTACCTCGCTCAGGATGATATTTTCAAGTTCCATCCATTTGCCTTTTTTTCCTCATTTCGTTTCCATGATAAAATTTGCTGTAGGACTTGAAAGATACGCTTCTGTGAAGTGCTCTCAGATACACATGTTCAGATCCTCCTCATTCTTTACCTACTCACCATAGTACTACCACCCTGTAGTTTAGTTTCTGTGAAGGGGTTCATGTGATTAATGGTCAATGATATCAAGCAGGTTGAAAGTTCCTTGAAGTCAAGAACTTCTCCATTTTGATCTCTCTTCTGTCCCCACTATCTGGATTGTCCCACAAAGTGAGTTGGTACTTGGTTTTTATAAGTAAGCAGAATAAAGCAAGATAGAAGACACAGGAAATGACCACTTAGATTTTACAAATATAATATGTGGGCATTCCTAAACACAGTGCCCTCACAGGTGCCTGTCTTGATGTTATGAAGACAAATGATGTGTGTCCCATACAAAGGATCAACAATGAAAAGATCAGAAGAAAGTTACCCAGGGCTTCTACTTAACAGCTTGAGCATAAGTGGATATAAGATAAGTACATCCTGTGAGGAAAAACATTAGGAGACAAGAATCTAGGACTCTGGGGTCAGAAAAACAATGGGAAAACGTGTCCCAAATAACTGTGCACTGCAGCCCTTGCCATTACAATCTAATCAACAAGGGTTCGAAGAAACAGGAAGAGGGGAATCAAAGCATCAGACTCTTCCTTCCCTGATCAGAGCAGCACAGACCTAGAGACCTAGTTCACTCTCTCTCTCTCTCTCCTTCCCTCTCTCTCTCTCTCTCTCTCTCTCTCTCTCTCTCTCTCTCTCTCTCTCTCTCTCTCTCTCTCACACACACACACACACACACACACACAAGGTCCCTAGATTTAGAAAAGCATACCTCTAGCTAGCATAATACACTCCTGTTTTTGTTCTTCTTTTTATGTTTAGTGTTAGATGAGGCAAGCCGACCTTCAGAGTTGTAAGAGAAATAACTGTTAATAGTGTGCATTGCTTTGGAGTTATCATTACATTTAACTAGTGCACTTTTAAGTGTATCCAACTAATGTGCACTGCAGGTTGCCATTTGCAAGGAAATAGTCATAGGGCTAGGCATAGTACATGTATGAACACATGTAAACTTCTGGGTGATCAGGGAGCTCTTTTTCTATACAGGATGCATAAGGCTGTGTGTATGTACACATAAATATATACATACACATGTAGATATGTTTCATATATATTTTCCAAAAGTATGTATATAACATAACTTGGAGAATAGTGACACAGGTCATTGCCATTTCTATCTTCTATGTGGTAAACAGTGAGAATGAGCCAATGTTCCGTTATAATGTCCCCCTACAAATGGATACCTGCCATAGGTCATAAGGAAGGGATCTGTGTCATTCACAGAGCCCCTGAGCAAGCGCTCTCCATTCCCTTCCTGAGTATTTTTCCTCATCTTGTGATCCCCTCCTTCCCCACACAAATAAAAATGCATCATGAGAACATGAGGGCATCTCCGTCTACCATAATCAATTTCTGAACCAGGGAACAGAAATTGGACCTGGCTGCCTCATCCTTAAATCCCAGCCCCCAGCTTTCCCATCACCCCCTGTTGTGTCTGCCCCTGGTCTGCTGACAACTAACATTTAGGAACTTCCTAGATTGGACTCTTGCCTCTCTGTTTTATTATCTTCTACCTCACACAGTTCCTCCTATTTTGCCCTTCCAATTGAAAGCCATGCTATATAGGAAATGGGCGGTCCTTCAGAGAAGACTAAGTCTCATTTAACAGACATTAAAACCTAGGTCCAGGGCAGGGTGCTTCATCCAAGTGGCTGACCTGCAGCAGAACTTTATATAATACATAAGCAGGCCCATTGGGGGGATCAATATCCTGGTGCCTTCTGTGGGACAGTGCAAGCTCCGTGCTTCTCATTTGCATCCTAGCCCTGGACTTCCAGCAATCTTTTTCTCCCTAGGCTTATTTTGGCCAAAACTTTCAAAGAAGAAACATCTGAGTATTGAACTCAGTAGTTGTAATTTTCCAGTGTCTCCCCAGTATTTTCCTGACAAAACCCAAGATCCCTACCCTCCTCCCTACTCTGACGTTCTCCTTATTCCTCCCACTTTGCTCTTCTTATAGCTCTTGAATTTGTCGTTCCTTTTCTGTTGCCAAAAAGGATCTTTGCCCAACCCCCATTCCTGTCCCTGGATAAACCCGATGTATGTAGCTTCAAGATTCAGGTCACATGCCTGCTCCTGGGGAAAGTCCTCTCTGCCACGCTCAGCAAATTTCAATGTCATTTCCTGAATGACTTTTCATATCTACATGCCAGCACCCTGATAACAATCAATAACTGGTGTTTTACTATACACCAAGCACTGTTACAGAACATCTTAGATGAAACAATCTCATTTAATGCTCATTGCAATTTACAAGTAAAGATGCTTATGTGACCGTTTAGGGGATGGGGAAATGAAGGCTCTGAGAGGTCAAACAGCTTGCCTGCTGTCTTCAAGCTGATGTTAGAGTGAAGATTAGACCTTGTCCACACCCTCAAAAAGATGTCCTATTAGGACTGGAGAGATGGCTCAGAGGTTAAGAGCACTAAGTGCTCTTCCAGAGGTCCTGCAGTCAATTCCCAGCAACCACATGGAAGCTCACAACTGTCTCTAATGGGATCTGATGCCTTCTTCTGTGTTTGAAGAGAGTGACAATGTACTAAAATAAATAAAATAAGTTAATAAATCTTTGGGGGAAAAAGAGATCCTATTGTTTTGTGTTTACCCAACTTCTTGTTCTAAGATTTTATTTTTAGTTTTAATTACGTATACTTGTGCTCAGGTATGGATCCTCTGGATCTTGAGTAATGGGCAGCTATGAGCAACCTCTGAGTATTGGGAACATAACTCCAGTCCTCTGTAAAAGCAGTATGTGCTTTTCACCACTCAGGTATCTCCCCATCCTCCCTTTCCCAGACTTCCTACACCTAACCTATTCCTAATCTCCTCTGAAGTATTAGTTACTCTGTAAACCTCAGCTCTTACTCCAGAGATTCAATTCTATGGATGGGGAACACACTATGTAAAGGATCACTGAATATGCAATTCTCCTACTCTAGTTTTTTGTTTCATATCCCATCATCCTGCAGAGCAGATTGTAGAGTAGATGCAGGACAGAGGCTCCAGGCTCAGATGGAGTTCCTTCACTGCTCAGAACAGTACATCTCTCTGAGGTCCTATTTATGTGGCTCTGTGAAATGGGCTCCGATGACTATACAAGGAGTGCACAGCATAAAGCCAGGAACTCAGTAGATAGGTGCATGGATGCAGAGAAAAATGGCTATTTGGCAGGCACAGGGTAGTGGTTATAAAGATCATTGCCATTCAATGTGCTCCTTTGCTTTTTTTTCCCCCCTCTTTCACTCTTACCTTAATCAAGAGGTAAGCAAGACTTACTTGAGGTTTGTGAATCCTGAGAGGGGAGCATGGATGCTCTGGCACTGCTGGGCTTGGTTTCCTTCCTTCTTCTTCCTCCACTAGTACCTTCCAGCTGTGAAATGGAGTCCTTGCTCCACTGGGCTCCAGGGCTGTCAGGGGCTTGCTAATTTCACAGTTCACAAGGCTGCTGTTTCCCCCCTGATTAATGGGGTGCCAGCAGCCATGGGCAGGGCTGTGACACCAGCCACATGGGGTTCTCTCCCCTCTTCCCATTCTTCTGAGGAGGGAAGACTAGGCCAGCCTCATGCATATTTATGCAGAGAGGGAGAAATGATTTTGTACTGCATGCTTTCCAAAGAATAAATAAGATTTCACCCAAGTCCTGTGTATTTCTCTCCGTAGGAACTCAGCATGATTTGGGGGAGGGGAATAGAAGGAACCACACATACACTGATACTCACAGAATAATGAAAAACTGAAAACACTTTATGTACCACTGATCAGAGCAGGGCTTCCTTGTGCCACAATGACCCAGGAGACAGGAGAGATATTAAACCCTGGAGCATGAACAGGGTTACTTTGAAATTAATCCAGCTTCACCCTGTAACCCCAGGGGAATTAGAAGAGATAGGTCCAAATTTAGCTGGGCTCTGCCAGCCTGCTTCCTTCTTCTCTAAGTCACTAACTAATTTCATTGACACACCCTCTTGCTATTGCTATCTTCTCCCTGTAAACACAGAGGACTTTCCTACCATGGTACCCTCCCTAGAGGGTTGCAAGAATAGCTTTCATCTCAGATACGTCCATACCAGCTATGCCACATCTATAAAACTGACTGAGCCAGCCATGCCTCAGTTCCCCTCCATATCGTGCAGAACTCTCTGACCCACACTCACTGTATGAATTCTAGGCGCACTCACCTATTGGGCCATGAAATGATTTGATCCTCAGCTAAAGCCATTTTCCCTGGTTTAGGTTGGTATCATATATCCCCTAACTCCATCTTAAATCTTTCCCTTTCAGAAAGGCCTTCTTAAACAGCCAAAACCCAGGTCAAGCACTCCCTGTCATCACCAAGAGCACTCATCAAGGTCTTTTCCTGGATTAATGAAATCAGTAAGTACAAGACATGCTGGTACAGGTTTCCAGATTCAAGTCTGATGTCACCCATAAGAGGATAATGTCTCCAAGGACAGGGCTATGCCAGCCACGGTCACCTCTTCTCTGAGTCCTAACGATTGTTTGTGAAGTGTGTGAATGAATGAATGAGTTGCTGAATATTTGTGAGAGCTACATGAAGGAACAGAATGCCTGATCTATTTGCAGAAGACTCACACACTAAAAAAAGGAACAGTAATTGAAACTTTCTTTTGCAATAAGTACTCCTCAAAGCCTAGTGACACACATTAACTCATTTTGCCTTACAACAGCTTGGAAATGCATGGTTTTTTTTTTTTTTTTTTTTTTAGTTTCCCTATTTAGAAAGGAGGACAGTGAGAGGCACAGACACTTTCTAATTTGCCCTCATAGGTACTAAATATCGGTAGATTTCAAGAGTTGGCGAGTGTGGGAAGACTTGCGTCAGAGTCCTGCTCCTGTTCAGCATTTTGCAATGGTATCTTGGTTCTACCCCTTCACCTTCATGCTTGGATTTCTGCAGCCTCAAGTTCCCTAGTTGAAGCTTATCTCATGCGATCTTTCCTAATTTATCAAACTTACTCTTTTACTTGTAAAAATCCCACAGCCTTGTACCGAATGCTATGCAAGAAGAATTGGGTTGGCAGAAACACCATCATTGTAAGAAGAGTCTCTGTAAGCCTTTGACTCTCCTACAAATGGAGGCTTCATTTTCTGGCCATGGGAGAACACTATGCAGAAATTGTTTCTTCTCCATGGCATACAGGGAGACCAGAGACTTCAGGCATAAGCCAAACTAATACAGGTATACCTTCCCTCTTAGGATGTCCAGCTAGCCTTGTCTGAGAAATCTCTAAGTCAAGAGCTGGAAGAGTGCATGACAGCAGAGAGAAGACCCTGAGAACATGGAACACTACAGTACTCTACTCCCACCCCAGACATTGTTCTATTTTTCCTGACCGGGAGCTATGGTCTTCAAGGAAAACCATGTCCTTCACTGTCAAGGACACAGCTGGAGCCACACTGAGCCAAAGCAGGCAGCCTATCTGTCCACTGGGCGAAGCTGCTTCCCCAGGGTAATGAACAGCGCCAATCAGGCGGCACTTAACGTAATTATAATGAAGTGGCTGCATCTGGTCTCTGAAGGCTTCATTCACCAGGGAAATGAGGAGGAAGTGATATCTCTCTCTGCTGACCTCCTTGTGGGACACTTACAGAACAGCCATGGAGCCAGGAAGCTGTTGACATGGACTGGGGACTGGATTCTGCCACTTATTAAAAGGCTCAGATTGCTGGTTAGGACGCCCTTCCTCCCCTTTGCATCATTTCTCTGGAGGGAACTCAGTAGATAGAGTTTCCATAAAACAAAGTCTCTCTTTCAGTGTGTGTGTGTGTCGGGGGGGGGGGTCCCTAAGAACATCACTTCTCATATGCACCTCATTAGTCATGCCCATCAGTCACATGGTGCTGAACTTCTGGTCCCTGTATTTTATCAAAAGAGATGCAAACTGAAAACTGCAGATTTAAATGTGGAGGGGTCCAAACTGCTCATCGTAAAGATCGGAAAAGTAAGGTTTAGAAAAGAGATAGTACAGTACCAGATTCATCAAATGCATGGCACCCTGAGATCAAAGCCTGTACAGTCTGCATTCTTGTTAAACCAGTTTGAGAGAGAGAGAGAGAGAGAGAGAGAGAGAGAGAGTAAAAGAAGTCATCTAACTTGCCCTAAAATGAGGCACCCCCTGAGGACAACAGAGAACAGCATTCATGCCTTATCCCAAGTTCTCTTTTTAAAATCCTACTATTGGCTGGTCTCAGAAAGCCCTGTATTATGTCTTTGCTTTGTTTTTTAAGCTACAGTCTCTGAACATCCAGGAATGTTAAGTCAGTTAAATCCTCTAGTCTTTTCCATGCACTAATGGACTGCTATATATTGAAAGGCGACGTATGGTAAATGTGGTAAGTGCTTTTGTAAAATAAAGAACAGTTTGAGAAAATAATCTATCAGTACCTGATTTATCTATTTGATAAGACGTACCTTTTCTAAACTAGCTTTTTCAGAAACAAGGCGTACAAGCCCTGCTCTGAGCAAATGGACTCCTAGATGTTCTGGACAGGCTCTGATGCTTGAGGGTGTGCTTCAGCTACCCCCTGGTTTAGTGAAGGCAGCTGGGGGTGCCTTATCCCCCAAAACAAGAATTGCTGGGTGCCTCAAGACTCCGAAATCCTGATATCATTGGTGGGATCTGAGCAAAACCACACAGCTTCAGATTAGTTTGTACATGGTGACTCAGTGATTCGTCCTGGTATGAGGGCCTGCCCATCACAATACTGAGTAATTGTCATGACAAATCTTTCTCAAGATAGGTAGGGGTTTCTCACTGGGGTAGGGAGATCCAGGAATGGGTGTGGGGGATGAAAGTCAAGTACACAGATGAGTATGCAGAGGTGCGTTATTTCCAGTTTCACCTAAAAGAGCAGAGAAACAGCAACAACAACAACAACAACAACACACACACACACTCATACACACAAACGAGAAATTCATCAGAGCTACTTAAGACAGAAATAGTGTATACATCCAAACAATGGCTCTTTCTTTCTTTCAGAAGTTGAGATTATTTTCAGAATAAAGTTGTTTGCTGGCTTCAATGCACAGGAATGGTCTCAGATTGTTGGTGAAAATGACTTTGAAGTCATATACACCTAGGTAGAAATCCTGTGTCAAACAGCCATGCGATCCTGGACAGCCGAGCTTGCTCTGCTTCGGCTTTCTCATCAGAACACGGGCAAAGGAGAGCTACAGACTACATCGTTTTTTAAAATCTTTTCCTATGTATTTAGCGTTAACAACAGTCTTAGTCTACACAGAGTTCTTAACATTATCCCTACTACAACTGAAAATAACTTCCGTTATCTAAACTAGTCAGGTTCTGCCAATCACAGAAGATGAATTAAAACATACTAGAGGAGTTATTTGTGGATTCAGTTATTCACTCATCCACTCATTGAGGTATTTACTTTTGATCTAACATGTCATGGGCAGCACAAAATTTCTAAGGATAGAGACAACAGACATACCAATATGGACAATAAGCCAAATGATAGCTAACACAATGAGAAGGAAGGAAGGAAGGAAGGAAGAAAGGAAGGAAGGAAGGAGGGAGGGAGGGAGGGAGGGAGGGAGGGAGGGAGGGAGGGAAGGAAGGAAGGAAGGAAGGAAGGAAGGAAGGAAGGAAGGAAGGAAGGAAGGAAGGAAGCAGGGTTTCACTCTGGTCTAAAGCACCCTAGGGAAGGAAAAGATTTATTTGGCTTCTGTTGCTAGGTCACACTGCATCACTATGAGAAGTCAGGACAGGAAACCAAGCAGGAGACTGAAGTCGGGATCATTGAAGAACACTGCCTGCTGACTCGTTTCTCAGGCTCATGTTCAATTAGCTGTCTTAGACAGCTCAGGACCACCTATCTAGTGACAGGACTAACCACAGTGGGAGGGGTGATAATGAAGAAAATCTCCCACAGACATGGCCGTAAGCCCATCCGACCTAAGGGATCCCTCAGTTGGCATGTCACCTCTCCGGTGACTTTAGGCTGTCAAGTTGGCAATTAAGGTTAACTAGGACTAGGGTAAAAGAGCAGAGGGGTTGTTATGCATTTGTGTGCATGACCATGGATATTGTTTTATTTTAGGCAGAGTACTAGAAGATGAATTCAGTGACAACATGGCAAAGGAAGGAAGGACTGGAGAGATAAGCCATGAAGAGTCTGGTAAACGAAAGAATGGCTAATACAAAGAGACAAGGCAGTACTTCCAAAGGAATTCTTACTGGGATTGATAGCAGAATAACAGTACTACAGGAGCCTCAGCATCCTATTTGTACATATGATGAGTGTCTCATCAACAGATCACGCAGGAGGAGGATGGAGGATGATTCCCTATGCCAACCTCAGAGATGCACATGCATGCGCACATTCAAATGTGGGCACATACACACATGGACAAAACAAACAACAGAAAATGCAAAAGGAGAAAAATTTAATTCAGTATGCATGCTAACAAAAATAAAAACAAATAAAGTATGTGGAGGTTGAGTTCTCTTTGTATATTTCAGATTTAGTAAGTATTTGCATTAATTGTGTATGACATCTCCATTCATCTAAAGTTAACATCACTCTGTTATGGCTTTGAAACATGTTTGGGGGGATGGTTTTCTCAGTGTTGGCTGAATCCACATTTTCTTTCCAGTTATTCTTTGCTTGGCAATGGAGGTTTTGCATTAAAAGATACATGGTGTTTCCCCTTTTCTTTGGAATCATCGGAAATGTAAATAAAGTATCAAAAATAAAAAAAATAAAAAAAGTTAAAAAAAATAAAATAAAATGAAAATAAATTTTGAAAAAAAAAAAAAAAAAAGATACATGGTGTAACCTGGTCATCACCCACTTGACACTAGATAGTCTCGATTCAAAAATGTTAAATATAGGACAGGACAGATAGCTCTCTAGTTAAAGTGCTTGTTGTACAAGCATAAGAACCGGAGTTCAGATCCCTAGAAACCAGGTAAGTGCCAGGTAGGCAGGGCAGCCTGCCTGTAACTCTAGCCCTTAAAGACAGAGATCCGGATCCACACGGCAAGCTGGTAGCAATGCCGGATATGTCAGTGAGCTCTAGGTGTAATTGAGACATTATTGCTCACTAGATGGGTGACTGAGGATGATTCTGTGGTCAACGTCAGAGATACATGCACGCATGCATACATTCAAATGTGCACACATACACACATGCACAACATACAGACTAGAAAATGCAAAAAATTCAGCCTGCATGAAAACAAAAATAAAACCAAAACATGAGGAGGTTGAATTCTTTCTGTGAGATTCTAGGTTAAATTACCTGTCCTCTAGTATCCCCCGGGTCAATCATACACCCTCCCTTCAATAGTTTAAGCACACACTTAACTAACCTTTCCTTGTTTTGGCTTCAGTTTCCTATCATTTTAGTAGAAAGCTGGTGCTTCCCTTTTGCACTGGTTCCCAGGGCACTAGTGCTGACAGTGGATAACCTTATGTCCCATGCCTTCAGACCTCTGCCCTGTAGCTGTCTTTCACATACTTTTCCTTTATAGCAATCACTTAAATCTTCCAGCACACGGATGCTGCAGGCCTTTGCTCTTACTATCCCTACACCCTACAAAGGTCTTTTCTCAAGTCTCCAAGGTCTTATTTCTTCATACATTACAAATCCAACTTCAAATACCACCTGACCAGTAAAATAAAGATGCTAGTCCTCTTTTAATTCCCTTCCATCAGAGTGGCCATTTGATAATGCATATTTTCTTTTTCATTTATCTATAATCTTTCCACAGTAGAAAACATGCTTTATCTTCAGTGACCTCAATCTCTCCTGACACACAGTAGGTGTTTAATCAGAACGTGTTGACTCAGTAAACGAAGAAATTGATGAACAAATATTTTCTTATTTAGCAAGCATGCATGGACATGTAAGCTAATTACGAATCAAGAACTTTAAAACATTCAGACATTGGACCTAGTAATTCTCTCCCCTGGGAATATAGCCAGGGGAAAATAAGTTTAAGCCTCAACATAGTTGTTTCTGTTGACTAAAAATTACAAACAAACAAAAAGCAACTAATGCTCATTAATAAAATAGGAAGCAACGATGAGACAGAATTATAAATATGTTTAATGCTTATGATCTCATATTAAAATGAAAAAAAAAACTTGTGTGAATAAATATAGAAAATTGAGCTCAAAAAGTATTTTGATAAATTGCCAAAGGATATGTATTTTTAAGCTTTCAACAATGACTATGTGCATACATAGCTTTTATGGTTATAAAATATCTGGGGGAAATGAGGACAGATTTGTGAGCAGTGGAGTGCATCTTCCATCTTAAAATGGGGAGGAGGCTGGTGTAACAGAGGCCAGTGAGGCCCCTATAGGAGTCTAAGCTTCTTTGGACTCTGGTGACAGGCAAACCCCACAGGGCCATTTCCAGCTATTGTCAGGGAGGCCAGGATAGGAGGGTACAGATCTCTGGTTTCTGGGAAATTGCTCTAGCTCTGATCAATCAGGGAATCATCTTGAAGCCCCTGACATTTATCAAACCTCCTTCACCCTCATCTGTCACTGTGCAGTAGGGCTGCCTAGCCAGGCACACTCTAATCAAGTCAGCATGCCTTGAGGGTCCCCAGAGACATAGAGCTGAGGGATACAGAAGGAGTGTGCACAGAGAGAGAGAGAGAGAGAGAGAGAGAGAGAGAGAGAGAGGAAGAGAGAGAGAAAGAGAGAGAGAGAGACAGAGAGAGAGACAGAGAGAGACAGAGAGAGACAGAGAGACAGAGAGAGACAGAGAGAGAGACAGAGAGAGACAGAGAGAGAGACAGAGAAAGGGCCATGGGAAGAGGCTCCTGAGGGAGGAGGAGTGAAAAGTCTAGGCTCAGAGAGTACCCGTTTGTTTTGCTATCACGGCAATTAATGCCGGGAAGTGACATTTTAAGGGGTGATGGTGACAGCTTTGGTGACATTCCTATTTGTGATTCCATGACAAATCTCTGTCTATATCTTATTTTAGCGAGTGTGGAGACAGCTTCGAAGCTGGCTGCCTGGCAGACTAAGCTCCTCTTTGTTAGAGACTCCATTTCTCTGCTGCTGCCCAGTCTAGCCATTCGCACACTGGGGCCAAGGTCCTGAGGAATTTGAAACCAAAGGCTGTGAACCAGGGTTAGCTTTTGGATGACCCCGTTAACCTGTCCATTCCTTCTAATGATTGCCTGAGGGGAAGATGAGCTGCTGCCATCTCCATGTTTCATCTACTCTGCCGATCAGTTGGGGACCAATATGACGGTCCAGAAAACAACATTGTGAATCCTCTCCAGCCTTGTTAAGTGTAAGAAATGTGTTTTGATGTACAGATCTTGCTCCCTTTGTTTTCTAAGCAGCTCTATAAAGGAAACGGAATGACAACAGCTTGAGCTACAAATTTGCAGGCTGAGATTAGAAAAGCTTCCCTAAATTGTGTTTGATCCCCAGGCTCACTTCACCATCCCTGACCAATGGCCACGTGCTTTTATTTGAATGCATCCATAGATAATTAAAATAATAATTAAGACTTGGCAGTGGGGCTGGGGGTTCAGCAATGTAAAAAGGGTAAGCATTTTGCCAGATGATAGTACTTCAGGAACAAACACAACACGTTGCGGGGATATAGTGGGTAATAAACATGAACTCATAATGATGGGCGCACAAAGAAAACTTCATCATTAAAATGCTGTAAGTCACAGGTGAGTGACTTACATTCACTGAGCAGGGTAAAGTTGTGTCTCAAAAATGTCAATAACGGAGTTTATCAAGGAACACAAATTTATGAAGCTATTCTGTAAAATGTAGAGGCGCTCAGGACAAAATCTCTAATTGAACTTCTTGGGTCTCACACAAAAAGAAAGCATGGAAGCAGGAAGGAGACAGAGGGAGATGAGAGCCAGAGAGGGGTTAGATGAAGACCCATTATATAAATACATGAAACTGTCAAATGACCAAAGACAGCAATCATGGCTTTATCCACTGTGACTAAGGGAAGGCCATTTTCTATGTTGTTTGTTCCTCTCCAGTAATACACAGGTGACCCTCTATATGGATAAAGGATATGAATGATTCCATATGGGTGACTGAGTTAGGAGGGAGACCAAAAGAGAAGATGCAGGTGTTATCAGCTCATCTTCCTTTCTGGCTGACTACCTCTGTGCAGATCACTCATACAGGGGTCAAGGCAACTAAGGCTGCATCTTCAGTCTGAGGGGTACTTTGTATTGAAGAACGAGGAAGGTCCTTTAAAGACAGGACTGAAAGTCATTTGAGTGTAGGGAAGTCAGGACAGTGTGGTGTTAAAAAAATCCTTTTCCTTTCTTTTTCCAAAGAAGTCTCCCCTGCTTTTATGACATACATGCTCCATTACCATCTCTTGTTTTCCTTCCCAGCAAAAAGGGAAAGGGGAGTATGGGAAGAAAGCAAAGGAGAGTTAATAACAAAACATGGCGCTATATTTATATGGAAATGTCACAATGAGACCCATTTCTTTGTATGTTAACCAAAAACATTGTTTTAAAGTTTTGGTTCTATATACAAAGAACTGAAGAAGTTAGACTCCAAAAAACCAAATAACCCCATCAAAAAATGGGGAACAGAGCTAAACCGAGAATTCTCAACTGAGGAAATTCGCAGGGCTGAGAAGCACTTAAAGAAATGCTCAACATCCCTAGTCAT
>JAPYYD010003099.1:0-14547 GCA_028551405.1 Uromys caudimaculatus
CTATACCAGATTTGTAAATTCCTTGTAATTTAATGTCCCAATTCTTGCCTCTTGGCTTGTACAATTAAATACACCAAACAAAATATGCAAATCTTGGAACACATAGGAGTGAGAATATAAAGCACTTGCCTTATGAACATGGGTGGTATTTTCAGTATTTTTTCCAGTTCCATGGAGACACTTATAGATTACAGAATTCAAGTCCTACTACTGAGTATTATTCCTTTTTCTATTTGTTCCATTTCCTCATTTTTTTTTATGCTTTGTTGGAAATCTGGGATGATTCATTCCTCTGGTTGCTGTGAATAGAACGTGAATAACATTCTGTGGATCCATGATCATCTCTATAATAAGATGTAGAGTCATTTGAGTACATGTTATTTATTATTGGTATGTTTTTATATGAATTTTCATATAAAAGATTTTATCCCAGGTAAGTGTAATTTAGAGATGATATAGTCCCTAATAGATCTTAGTTGTATTGCTAATGACCTTGCTGTCAAACTGCCTTATAAATATTTATGTTTATACTCTCTGAGCTTTGATCACAGAGGCTCATATGTGCAGGGTGTAAAAACTGATGCAGACATTCGTGAATGGTCAGAGGACTGAGAATGTTTGACTGAGTACTCAGCCACAGATGATTCAATGATACCAACCTCTCACCCAAAAATCAAGGGCCATCATAGAATAGGGAAAAGAAAGGATGTCAGATACAGATAATGGGGTTAAAGAATGTGAAATTTTATCTCTAGATATTTAATTGTTCTTAATGTACACATAAACTCTCAGTAGCTATATTCACAAGCCCAAGACACACACAAATCAAACTAGTGAAAATTATCACATGAGAGATCTAGAAATGACTAAGCAAGTGAACATGTCTTCCAGCAAGGTTATCAATGTCAGGTAAATGCCTTAGAATTAAATTATGTAAGTAGTCCTCTGAGGTTAATACATACACCTTGGTGAATGTGTATCCTGTTATCACCACGAAAAGTAATATAAAAAGTAAAAAAATATTACAACATGGGTGGGGAGGAATTCTGAAGGCACACACCAAGCTGAAGGTCTTTTCACATTTGTTGACTGATAGCCAAGATATAATCACTTTTTTGGGGATAATTTCTGGAGATTCACTCTTTACTAGTGATGACACTATCTGTGTGTATGTAGATAGCACTAATTAAACTCACCATGTTATTAGTTAATGAAACAGAAGAGGTAGGATGTTACAAAGGGAAATATTGGAAGGTCCAAAGGGAACCACAGGGACCTAGTGGGGGCAGATAGAGGTGAGAGTCCTGAGAGTGGTGGGAGATCATAGCAAATTTCATGCAGGATTGAAAATTTCAAAGAATAAAGACATTTATAAAATATAAAAGTAACAATTTACATGTTTACAGAAATATCACACAAGTATATATTTTGCACTGTGAATATTTCTCTTGTATCCTCCTCCCTTCTTCCTCTTGTTCCTCCTATGTTTCCATTATTCTACTAGACAATTTCACAAATACTTCATCAAGTGTTTCATACATGAAGAACTACTAATGAAAGACTCAGTTAATGTCTGTGATTTTGAGATTGTCTTATTTAATAAAATTATCTCTAATTACATCCATGTTTTCATAAGCAATACAAATTTATTACTCATTTCTGGTCAAAATGACTGTTGATATATATAGCTTATTTCTATAATTTAGTTATTCATGATAGTGCTGCAATAATCACTGATATATAAATACTATTGAAGATCATTTTCTTTTGATGATTTAATGAGTTTTGTATTACATAAGCTGTTATAATGACAAATATTAATTGCATATATCTGAAAGAACAGTTTAAAATTAGTTTTTGAAATTTTCCATAAACATCAACATCATCATTATCATCATTATCATCATCATCATCATCATCATCTTCATAATTCACTATCTGAAAATCAATGTGTTAACAATGTTCCAAAGTGGAGCAACAACCTCAGAACAAAAAATCTTTTGAGAGCTTAGTTCCTAAAGTTCCACAGCAACAGCCCAGGGCTCAGGCAAAGTATCTGGGATACATTTTCTCAGAGAGGATTAGGACTTGGACTTGAGCATCCTGCTGCCTGACCCATGTGCCTTTTCAGCACTTCCCCTCCAGTTCATCTCCATGTGGACTAGGTTCCTATCTAAGAAGTACCCTGCCAATGAGATTATGCAAATTACCTAAGTCTGTGGCAGTAAATACAGGGATGGCCACACCCTGAAAACAATCTATGATCAGTGTCCTCTCCACAGTCTGTAAACACACTGACTCTAACCATGGAATGGAGCTGGATCTGTCTCTTCCTCCTGTCAGTAACTGCAGGTAAGGGGCTTTCCATTTCCAAATCTGAAGAGGAGACTGGGCCTGAGATGACAATGACATCCTCTCTGCCTTTCCCTCCACAGGTATCCACTCCCAGGTCCAGCTGCAGCAGTCTGGGGCTGAGCTGGTGAGGCCTGGGGCTTCAGTGAAGCTGTCCTGCAAGGCTTCTGGATATGACTTCTCTAGCTACTGGATGCACTGGGTAAAGCAGAGGCCTGGACAGGGCCTGGAATGGATTGGACGGATTGATCCTGCAGATGATGAAACTAAGTACAATGAGAAGTTCAAGGGCAAGGCCACGCTGACTGCAGACAAATCCTCCAGCACAGCCTACATGGAGCTCAGAAGCCTGACATCTGAGGACGATGCAGTCTATTACTGTGCAAGACACACAGTGTTGTAACCACATCCTGAGTGTGTCAGAAACCCTGGAGGAGCAGGAAGCTGCCCTGGAACTGAGATGACAGCAAAGACTAACCTTTAGTCTTGCTCAGAAGCAGGTGTTTTGCATGTCCATTTATTGCCTCCTCCTCACAATATTATAGTGCCGTTGTCATCTTTCTAAAAGGACATCAAGGAATAAAGTGATGCTGATTTAGGATAAACCTACAGTACACCATACCTTCTCATTCTCTTCACCAGTGACCACCTCCACTGACATGTTTCTTATTCAATAAAATGATAAAAAGGGAAACATATGGTGATGCATAATAAAAATATCACTGGATCCTGAGAGAACAGATTTTTTAAAAATTGTTTAGTATAAAGTATAATATGAATTTGATCTATAAACTCTAAATCACCAACATCTGGTCTAACAAACACTCCTTCACAGTCTTAAGTGATACGTGATCTCAGGTGTGTTCTTGAATCTGGCTGTGTATTCCAACAGATGTCCCAGTCTCATATGATTGAGAAATATTTGTATCCAAATGCAAAGTCATGTAAATATAATTCCTGTAAGTTGGTGAAAATATTATTAAATCACTTTTCATGAAATTCATTTATAAGCACAACATATGTATTTGTTAACTGAGGTAGATTCTGAGATGACACCTAATTGTCTGAGATTCCACCTCACACCATTCAGAATGGCTAAGATCAAAAACTCAGGTGACAGCAGATGCTGGTGAGGATGTGGAGAAAGAGGAACTCTCCTCCACTGTTGGTGGAATTGCAAGCTGGTACAACCACTCTGGAAATCAGTTTGGCAGACCCTCAGAAAAATGTACATAATACTACCTGAGGACCCAGCTTACCACTCCTGGGCATATACCCGGAAGATGTTCCAAAATGTAATAAAGACACATGCTCCACTATGTTCATAGCAGCCATAGTTATAATACCCAGAAGCTGGAACCAACCCAGATGTCCCTCATCAGAGGAATAGATACAGAAAATGTGGTACATCTACACAATGGAGTACTACTCAGCTATTAAAAACAATGACTTAATGAAATTTGCAGGCAAATGGATGGAACTTGAAAATATCATCCTGAGCCAGGTAACTCAGTCTCAAAAGAACGAACATGGTATGTACTCACTGATAAGCGGATATTAGCCCAAAACGTCAGAATGCCCAAGTTTCACTTTACTGTAACCACTGGACTGAGTGTGAGGTCCCAGATGGAGGAGTTGGAGAAAGGTCTGAAGGAGATGAAGGAGTTTGCAGCCCCAAGGAGGGAGCAACAGTGTCAATGGGCCTGACCCCCCACCCCCGGTCATCCTGGAGTTTGGACCACCAACCAAAGTATACACATCTATGGACCCATGGTTGAGACCACGTATGTGGCAGAGGATTGCCTCGTTGACCATCAGGGGGAGTAGAGAGGCCCTTGGGCCTGAGGGTGTCAGAGGCCCCAGTAAAGGGGATTGTCAAGGTAGGAATATGGGAATGGGTGGGCGGGTGGTCGGGTGGGTGGGAGGTGGAATTACCTCATAGAGGCGGGGAGTGGGAAGGGATAAGGGGTTTCCAAAGAGGAGACCTAGAAAAGGGGAAGCATTGGAAATGTAAATAAATTATCAAAAAAAACAAAACAAAACAAAACAAAACAAAAAAAAAACCTCAAGGCCAGATCCATATGTTGTGGTCTGATATTAAAGTGCACACTTGGGTTAAATTCTCTGAAATTGTCTCGCTTCATCCACCAGACAGGAATCATATGATAAGGGTAAGATTATAGGGCAAGCATAGGGAGCTTAGAATTATATAGTAAACAAGAAATAAAATGCTACACCCACAGCAAGTGGAGGCTATTTGTTAGGATAATTAAGTATACAACATTGGCTTAAGAATTTGTCTTATGGAATGCCGGGGCGGGAGGCAGGAGTGGGGGGGCACCCTCATAGAGTTAGGGGTAGGGGGGATAGGATAGGGGGTTTCCGGAGGGGAGACCTGGAAAGGGAATAGCACTTGAAATGTAAATAAAGAAAATATCCAATAAAAGAAAAAAAAAGAAATGGAAATGCTACAGAAACATACATGATAAAATTTGAAGGTCCTCTCAGTCATCATGAAGACAAGTTATCTTATATTCGATTAAACCACTCAATTTGAAAATTAGAATATTCTTTTAAATCTAGCCAAGCAAGTGAAAGTCAATGACAAAAACTTCAATTATCTGAACAAAAAAAAATTAAGAAGATATCAAAAAATGGAAATATGTGCCATGCTCCTGGATTGGTATGATTAACATAATAGACATGATCATCCTACCAAAAGCAATCTTCACAGCCAATGTAACACACATCCAAATTTCAACACAATTTTTTACCGATCGTGAACGAACAATGCTCAACTTCATACAGAAAATCTGAAAAAATCTTGGACATCTAAAACTGTCCTGTGTAATAAAGTAACATCTGGATGTATCAGCATCACTTATTTAAAATGACAGTACAGAGAAACAGTAATAAAATCATCAAGGTACTGGAATAAAACAAGAATGCTAAATAAACAGAATCAAATAAAGTATCCAGACACAATTGAAGAACAAAGCCATCTTAACAAATGGTGCTCGTTTAACTAAATTTGTGTATATAGAATTATGGAAATAGATCCATATCTGTTCCCATGTACAATACCCAAGACCAACTGGATCAAAGACTTCAATATGAAGCCAGATATCCTGAGCCTACTGGAGAGAATGTGGGTAATAACTTAGAGCTCACTGGTACAGGAGACAACATCCCAAACACAACATTACTAGCACATGTACTAAGAGCCACACTCAATAAATGAAACTTAATGAAATTGAGAAAGTTCTATAAGGCAAAGAACACCATCAATAGGACAAAATAGTAGTTTGAGAATTGTAAAAGATTCTGAGCAAGTCCACATGTGCCAGAAGGATGATCGCCAAAATACATACTCAAGAATCTAGATGTCAACAAACCAAATAATCCAATTTAAAAATGGGTTGTAGGTCTAAACAGAATTCTTAACACAGCAATTACTAATGGCAGAGAAGCAGTTAAAGGAATGTTCCACTTTCTTAGCCAACAGTGAAATGCAAATCAAAATGAGTCTGGGATTCCATCTTACAGATTTCAGAATGACTAAGATCAAAATCACAAGTGAAATCTAATGCTGGTGAGGATGTGGAGCAAGGTGAACATTCCTCCATTGCTGGTAGGAATTCATACTTTTATTGCCACTCTGGCATGCACATTTATATTAAAATAACCACTACAAGTAAATGTCATTGGTTAATTAATATTTCACATATATATTTCACTCATTAAAGATAGACTTTTTGATACCACAAACATCAATTGTATATCGATTTAAACTGTATGACTCAAGTTTCTAACATGAGGTATCGAACATCCAGTATCATCCTTACCATCAACAGCATATGTAAATCCATCTGCATATTCTTCCAGTATTAGGAGGGTTTCCTCAGCTGGAAAATATGATTTTGACTTGGGAACGCAGTCCTCGATGTTCCATTCACACAGCTGAGTCCATGCAGTCCTTCTTGGCGAGTGTTGATGACTTGGTTCCCTGCTGTCCTCCAGTGACATAGGAAGCCCTCAGCTCAGGGAATGGAAAGAGGGAGAAGTTGGGTATTTTGCATCATCTGGACATCATTACATTTTAGTTTTCATCGTACTTTTTTGTTCATAATACAGTTTTAATAGTTCAAAGTTCAAATCTGTATTATCTAGCCCTTGTGTAATTTTTGTAACTTGAGAATAAGAGATAGGAAGAAAGTAACTTAAACTGTCCTTGTGGATGTCCAGAATCCTGAAGATAGAGAAGAAATGATGTCCTCACACCAACACCATGCCACTGCCTCTTTTATATGAATATAGACAATTTTCACTACAACATCCTGGATTTGAAGTCCACCTTTTTGTGCTTACAATTTGTGGATTTCCTGGTATGAGCTTCATCATTGTCCTGCTTTGTGTTTAAGATATGAGAATTCTTCAGTTTTTTTTGTGGTATCCAAGATTTATGTACAACATCTATCTGAGTTTTCATATTTGCTTGTTAAACATTTCATTATGCATATAAGAACCAACACCAAAAATGAATTTAGAATTTCACATTATTGTGTGGATTACAGAGATTCATGATGATTACTTGATAAGGATTCACTTTTTTTTTCTCCTTTTCAAACTCAAATAATAGTGACTGGATTACATTTTCTTTTTGGTTTTTCTAGACAGGGTTTCTCTGTGTAGCCCTGGCTGTCCTGGAACTCACCTGTAGACCAGGCTGGCCTCGAACTCAGAAATCCGCCTATCCCTGCCTCCCAAGTGCTGGGATTAAAGGCATGTGCCACGACTGCCCGGCTCGGGATTACATTTTATCTCATGAGATTAGATCTTGCCTCTAGTAGCAGACTTTACGCATCATGTAAACATGTGTCTGGTTGATGCTATACTCTGTATATCTTCTATCCTATATTTCACCTCATCAACATATAACACGTTTTCCACACAAAATAAAAATAGTACCATCATTTTCAATCCAAGTGCTCAAGAATTTTTAAAGGATGAATGGATAGGTCCATTTTATCTAACAATTTTTCCACTGCAGAGCATTCCCCGCCACATGTTACTGTGATAAACGTGGAGACACAGTCATGCGTATATGACTGATTGGAAATACATTAAATAAACTCTCACCTTGAGTATATCTGAGGAATGGAACTTTGAACACTATAAAGCCATTTAGTAAAATTTTTGATTAAGTGAGCTGTTCCAAAATTTCCACAATATTTTTTTAATTCTTAAGACTTCAATGGCAGAGTGCTTAACATCTATATTTATACTACATTTTTAGAATAAATTTATGGAATACATAAAAATCTTTAATTGTTGTAATATATAGTCCATACTTATTCTCAGACTTTTAATCTCAGACCCAGAACTATTCCATGCACAAGTAAAAATTTCAGGAAAAATATCTTCATGCATTGCATGTCATATAACACACTTAAATCAAAAATCATACTTTTATGGCCTCAGTGGACAAAGCATCATAAATGCAACATCCATGTTCCTGGTTAGATATGGTGTTCTCTCTCAGAGGAGTCTGTAGTCTGCATTCCCCTTATTCAGGATCAGCAGTCCTTTTATCTCTGGCCTTCTGAACACTTCTTTCAAACCTGATAACTTAACTAGGTTCCAATATCATTTCATGAGCTTTTGCTTCTTGTGGACACTTCCTACTGCCTGTCTTAGATGCGAACATTTGTGAGATATTTAAATCTCATAGAAAAAATATCAGACATTCTAAAATATTCTCTTTTCAAGTCAAATAACTCAATCACAGTAGAAAAGTCCCTGTATGTTGGTAACTCCAGAAAAAGAAACCCAAGCTTTAGTGCAGGTCTCACTGTGCATCATTCCCCAAAGGTTCATGACCTCAGCTGGCACTCAGCATTATGTGTTTACTATTTTTTTGACAATGTTGCTACAATTTTGATATAAGATCATATTTCATGTTTTATACATGTCTTGATATCTTTATATTCAAAAGATTTTAAATATAAAATTATTTTACTCATAAAAATCAGTGTGCTTTTGTGCAGGTGTATTTGATGAAAGAAGTTCAGTAAAGCTTTTTTCCATATATTCAATCATGTTCATACCAAAAACTCACTGTGAAAGTTGTCCAAATTTAGGCAATTCATATTATATCTATGTTCTATCAGATCATTATTGACAGAAACAAGTAGAATACATCAAATTGATCCATTACTATATCCCCGTACAAAGCTCAATTCTAAGTGGATCAAGGACCTCCACATAAAACCAGATACACTGAATCTAATAGAAGAGAAAGTGGGGAAGCCTCGAACACATGGGTACAGGGGAAAAGTTCCAGAAAAGAACACCAATACCTTATGCTCTAAGATCAAGATTCAACAAATGAGACCTCATGAAACTGCAAAGCTTCTGTAAGGCAATGGACACTGTCAATAGGACAAAACGGCAACCAACAGATTGGGAAAAGATCTTTACCAATCCTATGTCCGATGGAGGGCTAATATCAAACATATACAAAGAACTCAAGAAGTTAGACTCCAGAAAACCAAATAATCCTATCAAAAAATGGCGAACAGAGCTAAACAGAGATTATCAACTGAGAAACTTGTAGGGCTGAGAAGCATCTAAAGAAATGCTCAACATTCTTAGTCATCAGGGAAATGCAAATCAATACAAGTCTGAGATTCCATCTCACACCAGTCAGAATGGCTAAGATCAAAAACTCAGGTGACAGCAGATGCTGGCGAGGATGTGGAGAAAGAGTAACACTCCTCCATTGTTGGTGGGATTGCAAGGTGGTAAAACTACTCTGGAAATCAGTTTGGTGGACCCTCAGAAAAATGGACATAATACTACCTGAGGACCCAGCTATACCACTCCTGGGCATATACCCAGAAGATGCTCCAACATGGAATAAACACACATGCTCCACTATGTTCATAGCAGCCATATTTATAATAGCCAGATGCTGGAAACAACCCAGATGTCCCTCATCAGAGGAATGGATACAGAATGTGGTACATTTACACAATGGAGTACTACTCAGCTATTAAAAACAATGACTTAATGAAATTTGCAGGCAAATGGATGGAACTTGAAAATATCATCTTGAGCGAGGTAACTCAGTCACAAAAGAACGAACATGGTATGTACTCACTGATAAGCGGATATTAGCCCAAAAGTTTTGAATACCCAAGTTTCACTTTACAGTAACCGCTGGATTGAGAATGAGGTCCCAGATGGAGTATTTGGAGAAGGGACTGAAGGAGCCGAGGGGAGGCAGCAACAGTGTCAACTGGCCTGACCCCCCCTCAGTGCTCCTGGAGGCTGGACCACCAACCAAACACCCAGGGACCCATGGTTCGGACCACATACGTGGCAGAGGAGGGCCTTGCTGTCTACCAGGGGGAGGAGAGTCCCCAGTAAAGGGGCATGTCAAGGTGGGAATACAGGAGTGGGTGGGCGGGTGGGTGGGAGGTGGAATTCCCTCAGAGAGGTGAGGCAGGGAGAGGGTATAGGTGCTTTCCAAAGAGAAGACCTAGAAAGGGGGAAACATTGGAAATGTAAATAAAGTATCAAAAATTATCTCTGAAGCACTAAACAAATACCTCAATTCCAGTGTCTAACTTACAGCATCTCCTGCCCACTGTGCTATCCTCCATCAGGTACAGCATCTGATAGAACAGAAAAAACCAAACAATATATCTCTTCTTTCAAAATTGTCACAAGTAGAGGGCAGTAAAACGATGAAGGCACTGATCATTGAATAAAGAGAAATCAGAACAATGTGATCCAGGAAACTGACAAATAAGTGAATGAAACATCACCATCTTCTGTTTAATTATATCATTCACAGGGGCCAGCCTGGGGATGACACATACTCTTACACTCTGCACAAAGTCTACAATATCCATATGTTTCTCTCTCTCTCTCTCTCTCTCTCTCTCTCTCTCTCTCTCTGTGTGTGTGTGTGTGTGTGTGTGTGTATGTATGTGTGTATGTATGTGTGTGTGTATAAAATTATGTTCTGACCAGACTCACAAAGGAGGAAATCTCTGTCATCAGACACAGAACAATAAAAAGGCAAGAGAAACATGTTTGCTTTGAGTATTTCATGTTCCCTACATGCAAAACCTCAAGGCAATAATCTCTGGATGAGTGAACAGAGTCTTGACCCTTCATTTTAGATTAAGGGACTCTCTCCTTCTTGCTCCTTCTATACAGCATTCATCAGATTCATCAGAAGTGTTTTTTTTTTCTTCTGAAGACTCTTGTATTCGGTGAGCTAATTTTTATGGGTATCAGAGGTGAGCTATCCTGAGGTCTCCTTTGCTTCCTACTACAAATTGTTTCCTCTTCAGTCCTATAACTTAAGTACACCATGAGGGAATCCAAATCTCTCCTGGCTTCATCCAACCTTGGGTTAAAAGGCCAAAAGTGAGCCTCAGTACTCACTGGTGTGCAGCTATGGACAGGCTTACTTCCTCATTCCTGCTGCTGATTGATCCTGCATGTGAGTGCCAAGGCTTCCTAATGGATGACCTTTTCTATTCTCACCCTATTCCAACATTACAATCTTCTTTATTTTCATCACAGATGTTCTGTCCCAGGTTACTCTGAAGGAGTCTGTCTCTGGAATATTGCAGCCCTCCCACACCCTCACTCTGATTTGCACTTTCTCTGGGTTTTCACTGAGCACTTATGGCACACGCATTAACTGGCTTCATCAACCCTCAGGGAATAGTCTGGAGTGGCTGGCAACCATTTGGTGGAATGATTATAAGTACTACAACCCAGGCCTGAAGAGTAGGCTCACAATGTCCAAGGGCACCTCCAACAACCAAGCATTTTTCAAGATTACCAGTGTGGACACTGCAGATACTGCCACGTTCTACTGTGCTGGGAGTGCACATTGATACAGCCTCAGTTTACAGTTGCACAGTATTTCAGGCTGGTTCTCAGCTCTGTTCTGTCTTATTATATTGTAAGATGGGATAGTGACAGTTTTCCTGCTAGCCTGTGTGGTTTTCTGTTTTCCCTTAAGCTAAGAGCTTTCTATTCCTGATATTCAACCTAGGTCTGTATTAAGAAGTTCAGGTATGGGACTGTCTGGTTTTGGTTTCAAAAAGATGAAGGAAGTTTGGTGACTACAGCAAGTGACTCAAAATTATGGTTCCACCCAGGTTTAGGCTAATAATCACAATGCAGAAAATTTAAAATAATTGTAATGTTCACCTTCTGTATGAAGCTCTATATGTGGAAATTGGCAATTGAATGATCACTCTTATCATAGATACTCCCAAATATTTCAAGTTATTTTCAAGTCTATTGGATTCTCTCAACAAATTTATTTCAATAACATATTGTTAGAGAATATGTTTATATTGAAGTTAAATAGACAATTTGAGCCTTTGTCCTAGCCCAAGCTTAAGCCCTCCTAACTGGTGTTCATGGAACTCTATGTATTTTGTGTGGTATCAGAGGTGAAAAGTAGTAATCAACTTGCTATATATCTTGGTACTTACCATACTTAACTTCCTCTTGGTTATGCTGATGCGATAGTGGCACAAATGTTATGGTATTAATCATTGATTCTTTGACCAATTTTAAGGCCCATTTGATGGAAGTTACCAAGAACCTGAAGTGGTATAGACCATATTTTTAGTGGAATATCAAAGGCTCTTGTTCTAGTAAGGCATTATACTAATAAGATGATTTTTAATTACATGGCCATTTTACAGGCTGGCTTTGTGTCAACTTAACACAAGCTGAAGTTATCTCAGAGAAAGAAGTTTCAGTTGAGAAAATGTCTCCATGAGATCGAACTGAAAGGCATTTTCTCAATTTTTGATCAAGGTGGGAGGGCACCTTGTGGGTGGTAACATCTGTGGGCTGATAGTCTTGGGCTCTATAAGAAAGCCAGCTGAGCAAGCCAGGGGAAGCATCCTTCCATGGCCCCTGCATCAGCTCCTACTTCCTGCTCTGTGTGAGTTCCATTCCTGACTTCCTTTAGTGATGAACAGCAACCTGGAAGAATAAGCTGAATAAACCCTTTCCTCCCCAATTGCTTCTTGGTCATGATGTTTGTGTAGGAGTAGAAACCCTGACTAAGACAACCATGTATACACTTAAGTTATTATGTCAATCCATCATCATTGGAGATATTTCTTGCAGGAGATTAGAAGCAAAAGAGAACAAATAATGAACAATTTGTAGAGAGTGAGAGATATTGCAACATTCAGTCTGTCATCATCAAACCATCTCCACAGGACTGAGATATCATTGCAAAGGATGAGGTGGAAGTATTGTAAGAGCCAGAGACAATGGATGACTCCAAAGAAACAGTCTCATCCAGAAACAATAGGACTGATGCTCAAATGAATTTCTGTAGACTGTGGGAACAAGCACAGATCTCTTATAGATTCAAGGCAGTGGGACCCTCTGCAGAGAGGGGTACATGTCTAGGGACTCCCAAAACAAGCCAAAAGTCTATCTGCTACTCCTATTTACTTGCAAAAAAATTTTAGTCTTCTTCAGTGGAGGCTTACTTGCTATATTAACCACACTTGGAAGTAGACCCTGTGTCCAGGAGTTGGACACACAAAAGCAGCACAATGACATATTTGTAGAGTGTTTGTCTTACATGACTTTGTTTAGGCAGTGTTTCTCTTATGAGTCTTTCTTTGAATATTTGGTTTCAGATTTGGTGTTCTTCTGAGAGAGGAACAATGTGTGAGTGTGTGTGTGTGTGTGTGTGTGTGTGTCTGTTTGAGAGAGAAAGAGAGAGAGAGAGAGACAGAGAGAGAGAGAGAGAGAGAGAGAGAGAGAGAGACAGAGAGAGACAGAGAGAGACAGAGAGAGACAGAGAGAGAAAGAAAGAATTTGAGGACAGAACAATACTGGATGCAGCCACTATCTTCAACATAGCTAATGGAGCTCAGCAGCCTGGCATCCAAGGACTCTGATATCTATTAAGAAGCCAGGCACAGTGTCATAGCCTGCCTCTCAGTTACGTTAGAAAATCTGAAGGAGGAGCAAAGTGTCATGGACCTGAGAAGACAGAGAATTGCAACCTGTACACTTGCTCAAAATTTTGGTTAAGTATGGAAGAAGGGAACAAGTGGTATAAAAATTAATTTTTATTTCATAAGGAAATTTTGTAGTGAACCTGCATTTAAGATTCAGAGAGAAGGAGGATTAAATTAGTGAATTTTTTGCATATATTCCTGTGTTGGGGTTATCTTTTTGTGCATTGTATAAATATTTTCTTTTTTTTGATACTTTATTTACATTTCCAATGTTTCCCCTTTTCTGGGTCTCCTCTTTGGAAACCCCCTATCCCCTCCCCCTCCCCGCCTCTGTGAGGGAATTCCTCCTCCCACCTACCCGCCCACCCATTCCCATATTCCCACCTTGACATTCCCCTTTACTCGGGCCTCTAGCACCCTCAGGCCCAAAGTCATCTCCTTTCTCCCTGATGGCCATCAAGGTGATTCCTCTGCCTCATATGTAGTCCAAACCATGGGTCAATAGGTGTGTATTCTTTGGTTAGTGGTCCGAACTCCAGGACGACCAGGGGGAGGGTCAGGCCCATTGACGCTCTTGCTCCCTCCATCGGGCTACCAATTCCCTCCGCTCCTTCAGACCTTTCTCCAACCCCTCCATCTGGTGCCTCACTCTCAGTCCACTGGTTACTGTTAAGTGAAACTTGGACATTCTAAACTTTTGGGCTAATATCCGCTTATAAGGGAGTACATACCATGTTCGTTCTTTTGTAACTGAGTTACCTCGCTCAGGATGGTATTTTCAAGTTCCATCTATCTGCCTGCAAATTTCATTAAGTCATTGATTTTTATAGCTGAGTAGTACTCCATTGTGTAAATGTACCACATTTTCTGTATCCATTCCTCTGATGAGGGACATCTGGGTTGGTTCCAGCTTCTGGCTATTATAAATATGGCTGCTATGAACATTGTGGAGCATGTATCTATGTTACATGTTGGAGCATCTTCTGGGTATATACCCAAGAGAGGTATAGCTGGGTCCTCAGGTAGTATTATGTCCATTTATCTGAGGGTCCACCACACTGATTTCCAGAGTGGTTGTACCAGCTTGCAATCCCACCAGCAATGGAGGAGTGTTCCTCTTTCTCCACATCCTCGCCAGCATCTGCTGTCACCTGAGTTTTTG
>JAPYYD010003100.1:0-14547 GCA_028551405.1 Uromys caudimaculatus
TTGTTGTCTAATTGCTCTAGCTAGAACTTCAATTACTATATTGAATAGGTAGGGGGAGAGAGGGCAGCCTTGTTTAGTCCCTGATCTTAGTGGGATTGCTTCAAGTTTCTCTCCATTTAGCTTGATGTTGGCTGCTGGCTTGCTGTAGTAACCTAACTTTTAAGTCATTTTAGTTAAAATTCTTTTTCATGGCCAGTGAGGTGACACAGTGGGTAAAGCCACTTGCCACCAAGCCTGGTATCCTGAGTTCAATCCCAAGGGACCAAATGATGGAAGGAATACTGACTCCCCAGCGTTGTCCTGTCACCTCTGGGTGCAGGGTGGCACATGCACTTACATACAGGGATAAGATACACAAGTAAGTGCAATAAAATATTTTAAAGATGTGCTTATTTTATGTGTATGAATGCAGGCATGTATGTGTACCATGTACGTGCAAAGGCCAGAGAGGGAGTCAGATCCCCTAGAATGGACCTACAGATGGTTATGAGCCACCATGTGGATGCTAGGAACTAAACCAGGGTCCTCTGCTAGGGCAGCAAATGCTTTTAACCACAGGGCCATCTTTCAAGCCCTTTAAATATTTTAG
Organism: Uromys caudimaculatus; assembly: GCA_028551405.1. NCBI lineage: Eukaryota > Metazoa > Chordata > Mammalia > Rodentia > Muridae > Uromys > Uromys caudimaculatus. The sequence goes on from JAPYYD010003100.1 coordinate 590, forward strand.
ATTAAAAAATTTAAATAAATACTTTTACATAAAAGATAACTGAAGTGGGAATCAGTTGTGTCATCTGATGTTTTTTCTGGAAGCTGTCTTAGGAGAGGATGTTTTGCTGAGAACAGACATGTGGTGTTTTCTGGAGGCTGCCTGGTGAAAGGGCATGTGATGTTTTTCTGGAGCAGACACTTGAGAGGACACAAGGTGTTTGGAAAGAGTATGAGTAGAACCCAACAGACAGCGGACGACACTCTGTCATCAGTTCACCTTGCTGGTCTTCGTTGGGTTTTGCTGACATTGATCTTGCATTGGTCCGCCTTGCTTTCTCTGATCTTCGCTTGTTGTGAGTTCTTAGAAATGCACCAAAGAACTTCTGGTGGTGTTCCTGCTGCTTCTTGCTGTTCCCGTGGACTCCCGCTGATAGGTGGAGCCTCGAGGTATCTCCTGAATGCAGCCACTGGTGCTGATTTATGTCTGGTGTCTTGCCAACAGACTGGACTGCTGACAATGAAGGTTGGTACTACTTCTGTGCAGGCCACACACCCCTTGTCCTGTTAACCACCTCCCTCCCCTACCTAGGGTTGTTGGGCTGCAAGGGAGGTTGAAGTGTTTAAGATTCCTTATTAAAGTAGGTTTTGGAAAAATCCAAGCCTACAGAAACACTGATAATTAGTGGTGAATGCTGGTAACCCCAGCCTGTGGAGATGGGATCAGAAGCAAGTTAAAAGCCTATCAATGCCCCCCCCCCCAAAAAACGGAAAAAAACCCAAATCTTTTAACTCATGTTTTGTAGTGTTAGAGATTGAACCCAAGACTTTGTACATCTCTGGGCTACCTCCACAATACCTTTACTTGTTCATTCATCAAACTTACTTCATACTAGGACTGATACTGGATTCCCTCGAGATTTAGTGTGCTGGATCCAAGCAATGTTAGGCCAGATGGTATAAATGGGGAAATTAAGGATGGGCTCACCTGTCCAAGGGAGGAGGACTGGGCCTGCAGAGGAGTCAGGAAAGGACTGAGGTATTAGCCAGATATAGCAAGGTGTAGAGCAGAGCTGGTCTTGATGGACACACAAGGAACTAAGTTTTTCATAAGTGACAGGAGTGGATGGCTTGTAATATAGCACTCTATCAGTCACATGGACCAATATGGCATTCTCAATGCTAACTGGAGAAATAGTCTTCACAGTTCAGGGACTGGAGAGATGAGGGACTGTACTGGGGCATCAGCACAAGGGGTGGAGAGGAAGAACTGGACTCTGGAATTGAGAATTAAGGCAGGGAAACCTGGGGTGGTAAGATGGTACAGAGGTAATGGCACTTAGAACCAAGCCTCATATCCAGAGTTTGAGCCCCAGGCCCATGTGGTGAAAGGCGAGAACCAACTCTTACGAATTCTCTCCTGACCTCCACATGTGTAGAGGGTGAATCTGCTAAGGTCCTGTTCCTTGTTTTGGGAAATATTAAAAAAGAATGAATCCATGCTACTGCCCGCAACTCTCTGCCTGAGTGGGCTGGCCAGCCATGCACTGGTAGGCAATGGCCAACCTGTTTTTATCTAGTGGAAACTCTGACTCAGTGCTCCAAAATCTCTCCACCCAGCTCACTGGGTTCCCACTGGTGGGTTGCTACCACACTTCAACCCCCCCCCCCCCAGCCTTTATGGTGCACATCAGGCAAACCCACACTTTGACACCATACCTTTCTCTCTGGAACCCAGTTGAGCTGCTGCGAGAAGGAAAACACACAAACTTAGTTCAGAAACAATGGTAACTCGATCTCTGGGTGCAACAACTAGAATCCTAATCTTGTAAACCATATTAAATCTCATTCCTCCAGTGGCAAATCCTAACAGATCCACCATGAAACCGGGAGACACTAGCAGCTACATGTTGCCCTTTCGCTATCCCCATTCAAAAGCTCCTAACTCACTCCTGCTCCCTTTCTTCCTCTATCCAACTCGGAAGTCCCGTCTACTCGCCCAGTGATTGGTCCCTTTATTATTTCCGAGAGGTTCACAAGAAGTCACTAGAGTATGTAACTCATTCCTCTTTCCAGACAGCCCCTCCTGGGAGAGAGGAATTAACATCAAAATACGGGCAGCACAGAGCCATCCACAACAGTTCCCCAACTGGTTCTTGATCAATCAATAAAGATACCAGGGACAAATGACTGAGGACAGGGTGAGGCACTTACAGTTTCGATGAAGGATGCAGGAGAATCAGGAGAACTGGGGAAGAAGAGGGAGGCAGTAGTGGCAGGAGATAAAACCAACCAGCCATGTGAGATCTTGGTTGGAGTGGCCACTCTATCCGATTATGCCTGGGGTGGCAGGAGAGGTTTTGGGATGCCCAGTCATTGAGTTAGCAAAGGCATTTTAAGATTAACTGGTGTGTGTGTGTGTGTGTGTGTGTCTGTGTGTGTGTGTGTCTGTGTGTGTGTCTGTGTGTGTGTCTGTGTGTGTGTCTGTGTGTGTGTCTGTGTGTCTGTGTGTCTGTGTCTGTCTCTGTGTGTGTCTGTGTGTGTGTGTGTGTGTGTGTGTGTGTGTGTGTGTGTGTGTGTGATGTGCTATGCGTGTAAGTGTGACCCATTCATATATGGGGGCTAGAATAGGGTAGCAAGTGTTTTCCTCTATGGTTTGCTGCCTTACTGATTTGAGACAGGGTCTTTGACTGGACTGGAAGCTTGCTGCTTTTGGCTAGGCTGCCTGAGTGAGCTCTTAGGACCCACCTGTCTTCTGAGTCTCTTGCCCAAGACTAAGTTTACAGACATGAGCAGCCATGTCAGGCTTTCTGCATAGTGCTAAGGCTGGAACTCCTACGTCATGCTTTCGGAGCAGGCCCTCTTACCCACTGAGTCATTTCCTCAGTCCCAAATGTGGTCTTACAAAGTACCCCCATTCCTCCCTACAAAATTAAGTCAAATTCATTCTTACAGAATATGGGCCAGTGAGATAGCTCAGTGGATGAGGATTCCTACTGCCAAGCCCCAAACCTGGGTCAGATCCCTGAGACCCACTGCTGGAAAGGGAACTGATTCCCACACATTGCCTTCTGACCTTCCATATGTGTGCCATAGTATGTGTGCTTGCTCCCCAATGATAGATGAATGCTTAATAACTCAAACCTTAATAATATAAACTATATAAAGTCTCTATAATTTCCCACTGGTCATAGACTATAGGAGCTGTTTCTTATTTACATTGAGATGGCCTCCTGCCACTGGGCATTCAGATGATTGTTCAGCTCCTTAAACATGATGGGATTCTTGGGCACGAAGCTGTGAACATCAGCACACCATACAGAACAACAGAGAGTTAGGCCACAGATGGTAAAAACTGGAGAAGCTGGGAAGGTGTCCCCAAGGCCAACAATGCTTGGGGTCCAGGATGTATTAAAGAGCAAGTCTGTACTGAAGGAGTCTTCTTCCTCCTCCTCTTCCTCTTCCTTCTCCTCCTCTTCTTTTACACAATTTTAAGTTAATTAATCTATTCACTTTACATCCCAATATCAGTTTCCCTCTCCTTCCAGTACCCCCTCAAGCCCCCTCCCATTCCCCCTTCCATTTCTTTTCTGGGAAGGGGCAACCCCACTCCTGCTACCCCCTTTCACTTCTTTATGTCTGATACAATCTCATGAACTGTTTGTTTGTTTGTTTTTTCCAACTGAGTTAAAACAACACGTCTCTTTAAATTCCTCACATTCATAGTTATGTGTCTGTAATAACATGTGGTTCTCTTTTCCAGTATCACTTCCCTAACTTGCCCTGGTTCCCATCCAGTGCCCCGATAGCCTGGAATACTGTATTTAAGGTGTTACTAGAGCCTAGGAAACCATGAACAGAGCATTTCATTTTGTTTTGTTTTATTTGGGCTTAGGTTTTTTGGTAAGGTTTTGCTATATATCCCTGCCTGGCCTCAAGCTCATAGGGATTGGCCTCCCTTGACCTCTGAGTACTGCAGTTAAAAGCATACACCATCATTCTCCACAGCATTCTACTTAGTGTTTATAAGTCCAGCCATCTGCAGCATTAAGAGACTACCATAAAGACAAGTGTACTTTATCCTCCTAAATTGGTGGCAGGCATTGCCCTCTGAATTCCCTCCTTGAATCAGGCAGACCTTTGGGACATGTACATTGTGAGTCTTCTCCGGCTGTGGTGCACTTCAAAGGCACAAAAGAGTACATTTGACTACACAACAGGAGCCACCCACACGCTGCCTCAAAGGGCTGTGACTACAGAGGCCACATGATATTTCTTTACCAGATTTAGACAGTTTCCAACACATCCTGTGAAAAGCAAAGAACTTGTTCCTTTCAAGGTGGACATCCCCCCATTTCCAGTCATAAGCCCCCAGTTAGAGATGACTTCAAGCTTTTTAAAACCTTGACATACAGTTTTTAGTTCATAGGCTTGGGGGATCATAAACCTCCGCAAACACAGTGAAAGGGTCTGCTCAGCAGATATTTAAAGCTCTCTTCACAGGGATGAAGAGGTGGTTCCAAAGTTAGAAGCATTTGCTGCTCTTGCAGAATACCCGAGTTAGGTTCCCAGTACCCATGTGACATCTCATGAGCTGCTGAAACTCCACTTCCAGGGGATCTGATGGCCTCCTTTGACCTCTAAGGGCTCCTTCATGCACATGGCACATATACATACTCCTGGCTCACACATATATACATATAACAAAATACACATAAATAAATAGTAGATGAATAGTCTGGCACCATAGCACATGCCTTTAGTTCTTGCACTTAGGAGGCAGAGTCAGGCGGATCTCCATGAGTCTGAGGTCAGCCCGGTCTACATAGTGAGTTCCAGGTCAGCCAGGGCTACATATCAAGACCAAAGTATAGGCACACATTCTCATCTTTGTTAATAGGTATGCCATGGGCTGGAGAGGTGGTTCAGCAGTTAAGAGCACTCGCTGTTCTTGCAGAGGACTGGGTTCAGTTCCCAGTACCCACATGGTAACTGACAACTTTCTGTAACTCCAGTTCCAGGGGATCTGGTGTTTTCTTCTGACATATTATATTATAGTTTTTCATGTCTTGTATTTATTATATTTTACAGTGTGTAGCAGTTTATTGATTGTTATAGTAAATATTATCCCATAGTTTGATTGTATAGTCTCAACTGTGCTCTTGACTCACACAATACCTTTGGAGGATGCAATGATTGACAGTTCCTCTGGTCTCACCCAGCAGCTCAATTTGATATCACTCACGTGTCTGTCAGTTGAATCTTCTCATCATTTTTTCCTCTTGATACAACATACTAGCCCAGCCCTCCTTGTGTAAAAGAGGAAGTTTTCCATGGCCAGGACAACTCATTGCTTTCAGTCTTCTGCCTTCTTCAGTAACTCTAAAGTCTCAGGGGTTAGAGTTCATCTTACCATGACCAAGTTTATAGAAAATAGCAGAGGCACCTTTGAAAGACAACACAAGTCTAACTAACTACAAAGGCAGCAGAGAAGAGGACTTCATTATTATGGAGAGCTAGTGTCGGAATGCGTCATGGATGATAACTAGAAATCAAGGCAGGGTCAGAGTCACAGCCTTTCTTTACTCAGCCTCCTTTACTACACTCCCTGGTTACTATTTTTAAATGACTTTTGTCATAGTTCTTTAAGTAAAACCAACTAAAGAGAGAATGATGTATTTTGGTGTATAGTCCAGAGAACTGTCCCTCATGTCCGAGACATGGTAAGATCTTGAGGAAGCTGGTCTCCTTGCACAAGACGAAGATGAATGCTTGTGCCCAGCCAATTTCTTCCATTTTTAGTACTCCAGGATCCAAGCCCAGGACAAAGGTGCTGAGAATTTTGCAATGGATATTTCCATCTCTATTAACCTAATCGCAATAATACCTAATGCCAACAAGCAAAAGCTGACCTAAACAGACTAATCACTCACAGCAGCGCCCTGAGGCTTGTCTCCTTGGTGGCTCTGTGTCCTGTCAGTTTGACTTTAACCATCACAGAGATTTAATTGAAAAGTGTTAGGAACTATTTTTTTGCCATGTCATCCATTTTTTTCATTAAATACATTTTGCTTCAGTCATTTAATGTCTAGGGATATGTCTTAGGAGAGAAAAGTTACAGCAGAAATGTTTAAAACCTTTTTTCTTTTTTTTTTTTTTTTTTGACCAATTTTAAATAGTTTTATTTTAGACCTTGCATTTTCCACTTAGGATACTGTGCTTATAAAGTTCAATGTTCTCTAGAAAACCTTTTTTCTTTATCAAATGTAAACTATTCATGGCACAAACATTTTTGTAAAAAGTCAAGCCAGGCAGTGGTGGCACATGTCTTTAATCCCAGCACTCAGGAGGCAGAAGCAGGAGGATCTCTGAGTTTGAGTTCAGCCTGGACTACAGAATGCATTCCAGGAGAGCATGGGCTACACAGAGAAACCCTACCTCAAAAAACAAGAAAAAGTTTGAGCTCATTACATTTATGGTACCTATTCCATTGCTGCTTAGAGGCCAAAGAAAGCCATAAGCACTCACCAATATATAGGAAGATGGAGTCCTATACATGAATAGAAAGGGCCTTGATTCCCAAATATATAGGTGAACAAAATTAGCATCAGTTCAACCATAATCATTCAAGTGTTATGGGAACTACTGGATCTTAAAGAGATTTGTCATGGCAATTATTGTACAGACCAGCTCTCCGGGATTAGATAGCAATGTGAACCTACTAACAGAGGGCAACATATATAGACCACACGGATGCCCAATTGGTGCCTAACCACCTTTAAATATATTTCTCTTTGATAGTGAAAGACTCTAACACAGAATCCTTGAAAAGCCATCAATTCTTCATTCTGGGAACACAGGACATCTTTGCTACTTTTCCTGTTAGTCTGATTAAAAAATCGTGGGAAAACCACTGATTTAAAAGTTTTTTTTATTGGACTCTCAGTTTTAGAACACAGCCTAGACCAGGTACACACCTTTAACTCCAGCACACAGGAGGCAGAGGCAGGCATTGTCTGAGGCAAACCTGGTCTACAGAGTGAGTTCCAGAACACACAAGGATACACAGAGAAACCCTATCTTTAAAAAACAAAAAACAAAAAACAAAAAAAACCCCACTCCTAAAATGAACACAGCTACCATGGAATTAAGTTCTAGGGGCAGGAACTTGTGGTTCCTGCTCTCAATAGAGCCCCATGCCAGAAGCAGAGAACAAAGACTAGTCATACTCACATGGCTTTCTGAATTTTGTGCAATATAAAAGACGAGCCCGGAGAAGGGTACTGTGTACTTTTAGGGTAAATCATCCCGCCCCAAATTGAGATTTCCTTCAGGAGACAAATTAGTGTGTGATTCAAATTCAGTTTGACTTTGGTTTTATGAAGGCTTAATGCACCCAGATTCCTCCCCTGGATATCATACAAATAGCACCTGGCCCTGTTCCTGACTGAGTTTATGTTCTTCATGAGTGTAACCTCCACAGTCTCTCAGCATTTTTGTCTTCCAAGCTCACGAGGGAATGGCCTATGAATTTCTGCGTCCAACATGCTAGGGCTTCTCTTGCTCAGACTCTCCACATTCTCTTTGACACACATACAAAGTTAATCCCAGAAGCCCAAGACACAGTTGCTTAGATTTACTGCAACAGCATCTGTCTTGGCATCAAGTGTCTGTCAACATCACAATGTGATACTTTAGGGTATTTCTTACATGAGCAGAGATGGTTTTTGACTCTCCATTTGAGAACAGAGGGCGTCATTGTGGGGAAGTTCTGATGCCAGGGGCTTCTTGATGGGGTTGATTAACCAGCTTATTCAAATAAGAAACAAAGAACAATGCATGCTGACACTCACTGAGCTTTTCCCCTTTCTGTGCATTCTAGGAATCATGGGTAATGCATGTTGCAGCCGAGCATTAGTGTGGTCCTTCACACTTCCACTTAATCCATCTATTCCTCCTACACAGAGGCAGAGCCTGACCTAACTGAGATCATCTTTCGAACTTGTGCTTGGAGTCTTGTCTCATAGATGATTCCAGAAATAAATTAACAACAACAAAAAACCCGCATAGGGTGCAATTAACAATTGAACAAAACTTTGAGGAAATATACATATATCTCTCTTTATGAACCTAGACCTTTATCTCAACTTGGGGACTGCCTTGCTCAATGTACTCATTGTCTTCTTAGAAACTTTCCCAGAGGCTGTGTAGTGGTAATCTCAGCACTGGGAAGGCAGAGGCAGGCAGGTCTCTAAGGTCAAGGCCAGCATGGTCTACAGAGCAAGTTTCATGTTAGAGATACACAGAGAAATCCTGTCTTGAAAAACAAACCAAAAGAAGAAAAGAAAGGAAGGAAGAAGAAAGGTTCCTAGAGAAAAAAATTGAGATATCAATACCTTTAGTAAATATACAATAAAGAAAATATATTATCACTAAGCATTTTCTTTTCTCTCCCTCCTCCTCCTCCTCTTCCTCCTCCTCTTCCTCCTCCCCTTCTTCCTCCTCCTCTTCCTCCTCCTCCTCTTCCTCCTCCTCTTCCTCCTCCTCCTCTTCTTCTTCCTCCTCTTCCTCTTCCTCTTTGTCTTCTCTTCTTCCTTTGGTCTTTCTTTTCTTTTCAAGTAGAAAACACAATCTTTATTTTAGTAAGAACCTAGGTTTGGGGTAGGGATGGGGACAGTAACTGGGGTTGAGGTAGACTAGGGGTCAGTTCTGGAGAGGAAGACTGATAACAAATAAAGCTTTATTGGCGCGAGTCCCCAAGGATGCTGCATTGCCCAGAATGAAACTCACGGCCAGAGAAACGGTTTGGTCGAAGGAACCTCGTAGATGCTCCACGTGCTGGTTCAGGGCGTCAGCTGGTTACGCAGAGGGCCCGGAACTGTGGGTCAAGGTCTGCAGCAATGTGGTATTCAGCGACTGAGGAGCAACCTGTAGGGACGCAGGGCCCTTGGCAAGGCCAGGAGGCTCATTTGGGTTCTCCATGTCCTGGTGGAAGGTTGGCGTCGGGGAGGATCCGAGGGCACAGCCCGGCTCAGGAGCCAGAGTGTCAAAGGCTGTAGGAGTAGGGGAACTGATAATCCAGCGGGCACCTGCAGACTTCGTAGTGGAGGAGCTGAATCTGAGCGCGGAGGCAGGGTCAGCGTTCCTGCAGCCAGTGGCAACGCAGCCCCTGGCTAGACCAGTGTAGGTGAGGGTGCTAACGCTGAGAGGGCCAAGGGGCCGCAGCATTGGGGACGTCCAGGCCCAGCGGAGCAGCGGCAGACCTGCGGCTGCCCATCGTCGCCCAATATCCCTAGGAGCTGGCGGATATGGTTATCATAGGGTCCGTCGCTGGCCCTGGCAGTCCGGGAGTCTGTCCTTGAGGAACTTGTAGCGGCTGCGGCATTGAGCGGGCGTGCGCTGAACTTGCTGATGCGGCGGTAGGTGAGCAGAGGCTTTGGGCGGGTGGCCCAGTGGTACTGAGCACTGAGTGCCACATGGCGGGGCTGCAGCTGCATGCCCAGAAGTAGCTCTGTCTCTTGGGCACTCCAGGCTGTGCGCTGCGCGGAGCCGGGCAAGCGCGAACCTTGGGTAGGCCGGGTTCCTCCATTGCTCCTGGAGTAGCGAAGGCATCAGAGGTAGTCACCGGGAAGTCCCCGCCGGCGCAGCTCAGCCACCGGGCTAGCTGGCAGAGAAAAAAGCGGACAGTCTCTGGGGACGAAGCAGCATCCTTGAGCCAGGTAGAGGTGTGTGTATCTTCTTTTGGTTTTTCAAGACAGGGTTTCTCTGAGTAACCCTGGCTGTTCTGGAACTCACTTTGTAGACCAGGCTCGTCTCCAGCTCGGAGGTCTGACTGCCTCTGCAGCCCAAGTGCTGAGATTAAAGGCATGTGGTACCATTCTTGGCTTTTTCTTTTCTTCTTAAACAGTCTTTGTTCATACAAAATATCCTGATCACACTTTCACCTCTCCAACTCCCACCAGGTCCTTTCTGCCAACTCACCCACCTAGCTCCATGCACCCCTCCGTGTTGAGTAGAATAAAGTCCAAGAAGGCCATATGACTTTACAGCATTCATCAAAAGACACTGTTCTAGACGTGAAGCATGAACAAAGTGATTTCTAGCAATTAAAAAGAAAGATGTTAAGTGTGAGGATTGCATCTATAATTGTAGAAGTAGAAATGTCCTGATCTTAATTGTATCACTAATATGCGACTTTATCCTACAAGAAACATGATTATTACCCCAATGGCTAATTTGTTGGCAGCTCAGTACCCAGTGTGGCAATGTTGAAAGGTGGTTGTACTTTTAAGAAACAGGGCCTATAGTGCAGTCACCCTGGAAATGGGAGTGCTGCTCTCCTAATATGGGTAAGCCTGTTTTTACCTGGAACCTTCTCAAGCTTTGCATGAGGATTTTTTTGCAGAAAGCATGACTAGTCCCTGCTCATTCTGTCTGGGTTCCTGTCTCACTAGGTCTCTCTCTCTCAAACAAAACCCTGCCGTTTACTGTGATCAACATATTACCTCTTGTCCCTGGGCCAGTAAACAATGAACAACTGATAACAACCCAGCATATACGGTTATGGGAGGGCGTTAGAAGTTTATGATACAGGATATATAGTATTGTGAGTCTTATATATCTCAAGCATATTTTGTAAAGCCTAACATATGATTGAAAAGTAAATTTGTGTGTCACTTTGTCAGTTATGACGTGAGCCTTGCAATTGTGACATCATAATGGTCAGTCACCCTGACTACTGTAGAATCCTCAGGCCTCTGTGGTAGGTCAGTCAACTGCTTTAGCTGTCTTTATTATTTAGTTCCAAAGAAAAGGAGAAGTTTCAGTCTATTGGAAGGCTCTCCCTTCAAGGTTCCCTGTAAAAGGTATTCTCTCAAGAACTACTTCTGACACTTATGATAGGTGGGTTGTCTTGGGAAGTATTCTGTCTCCTTTCCTGTAGATCATGTGAAATTATCCCCAGTTAATACAGCCCTCATGAAGAGCAAATAATTTTAATGAAGTTTACTGCTGATCCCCTCGAGAAAGAAGGCTTGATGCTATCAGGGACACAGCCTCTGGGGTACATGGGTGTGCCTTTTCCCCAGTCTTGAGCAGGCTGAATAGACCTTGAGCGTTTGCCACAGTTGGACCTTAACAACCCAGATGGGACCCAGGTGGAGTCATCTGCCTGGCTGTGTGTGCAACTTCCTACAGGAATTTAGAATAGACCGCCATCTGAGCTTGCTTTGCAACATAATCCAGCTGAAACAAAGGATGGGTCTGTGGGCTCTCCCTGTATAACCGAAGTGCTGAATATTAAACTTTGAGCCTTGATCAGAAATTTTGTCTTGGCTTCATTCTTTTCTCGCACACCGTCCTTTTTCATTTCCAGCTCCCCTTTCAGGTAGAACCAGTTCTCCATAGCTGCTGGACAACTACAGGTGGCACCCAAATGAGGGGACTGAAAAGGGGGGAGGGCCCACTGAGAAACACTGTCTTGGGTGGAGCTCCACAGAAAATGGAAGAAGTAACAGTATCCTGCACAGTGCTAAGCAACAAACAGCATTAATGCTAGTGCTAGTTACAAAGTTTATTTTTTGGAGGCTGTTGTTACAGGAGGTGCAGTAGATAGAATATAGGCTAGGCTGAAGAGGTGTTGACCCAATGCCAACTTCACGTAGGGGTGACAGCGCATTGGGACTGGAATTCTAAACAGGCCTTTGTCCACAGCCAAGAGCTGTATCAGGCGAGAGAAGCAGAGTTTAAAAAAACAGATGTTAGCCAGGCAGTGGTGGCACACACCTTTAATCCCAGCACTTGGGAGGCAGAGGCAGGTGGATTTCTGAGTTTGAGGCTAGCCTGGTCTACAGAGTGAGTTCCAGGACAGTCAGGGCTACACAGAGAAACTCTGTCTCGAAAAACAAAAAAACAAAAACAAAAAAAACCACAACAGATGTTAGAAAAATTATTCATGGTTCCCAGAAGTAGGAATGGTAAATATACAAATGACATGAGAGAGAGAGAGAGAGAGAGAGAGAGAGAGAGAGAGAGAGAGAGAGAAAGAGAGAGAGAGAGAGAATGAATAGGTTTCAGAAAACAGTTGTCCCCTGTCGGATGTGTTAGCAAAAGAGAAGGAAAATGGACATATAAGCTATTTCAGAGCTCTCCTAGGGACAGGAGGAAACCGGGAGACGTCCTGCTATCTCTCTGGCTCCTACTGGAGATATCCTTAGTTCAGGTTCAAGTTCTCTTCCTTCTCTGTCTATTGTCTGTCTTTGGTGCACCAATCTGTTCATGTCTGTCAAAACTGACTGTTTTCTGTTAAGTCTGTGTTTTTGTTTCAGTTCTGTGTTTCATGTTGAAAAGAGAAAAAAAATGGTTAAAACTTCATCTGCTAGCTATCCACCCCTTGATTTAGTTTAACTTGTTTAAAAAGGCAGTCTCAATTGGCCTTTGGAGCCCTCCACCTGTAGTTAGGAGTCGAGCACAGCTGGAGAAGCCCTGCTAGGGCCTGATTAGAAAAATCTCTGCAATTGTGTTTATTGGGTTCAGCAACAAGGTTCTTTTTCTCTTGAAATTACAGCTAGAAAAGTAAGAATTTTGTCCATATAAGATGTGTGTAACCACTTCAATTTTGTTTAAATATGTTCTGCATGTTTTCTTATAGAGAATTGGCTTATAAGTTATTGGGTATTAGAAATTTGTAACATTGGTAACAGAAAGTTAGCTTAAAACTGGTAACTCAGGGTTGGAGTCATTCTAAACAATACACAGCGTGAGCCATCCCAGGAAAACAGGTCTCTAAAGATACTTCTAAATTGGGATATTTTATGTAATTCTTATTCTAGAAACCAGACTTATAAAGGATAGGATTTAAAACAATGTCTCTTTAATGAGGTATTAAAAACTGCACTGTCATAATTCATATATAAGAAATGGCAGCCAAACTTTGTAGCATAAAAGTAATGCTCTTGGTATTGATTTTAAAGAGAATGGATTATTTAAAACTGAGTTTTGTTTTTTAAAATTATGGTTTTTGATGTTTATAAAAATATAGAGAGATATATATGTTATATGGGGTTATGGAGAGGTAGGTGTGGGGGAAAGGTGTGCAGGCCCAAGCCCAGGCATCCCTTCCCCCAGAGGGACCAGCCACACGCGAAGGTATAGTATAGAAATAGAGTTTATTTAGGGCATGGGGAGGGGAGTTAAGAGGGTAGTAGAGGCAGAGAAAGGCAGAGAGAGGAAGAGAGTAGAGAAGTAGAGTAGTGGAGGTCGGCCATGACCATGTGGAGAGAGGGGGAAAGGGAATGGGGAGAGGTAAGAGAAGAGAGAAGCAAGAGAGAGGCAAGAGAAGAGAAGAGAGAGAGGAGGGGCAAGCAGCCCCTTTTATAGTGGGCCAGGCCCACCTGGCTGTTGCCAGGCAACTGTGGGGCAGAGCATACCTGGCTGTTGCCAGGCAACTGTGGGGTGGAGTTTAGACAGAATGCTAACATTCCCCCATTTTGGTTTAATTAAAAAGAAAAATTAGAAAGAAGTAATGGCAAAGTAGGAATAGGGTCGTTGTAATATCTGACTGCTTCATGCTGGCATTGGGGGCGATGTGTCTGGGGAACCTAAAAGAATGGGTGTGGGGGATGTTTCTCCAGTAATAGGAGAGTTGGCAGTTTCCTTGCTGTCCAGGGTCTGTGGAATAATCTGCGATTAGGTCAGAAGGAACAGGTCCAGTAGAAGCGTCTGTGTCTAAGAGGGGATTGAAGCATCTGAAGGTTGCTTCTCTGGAGCTGTCCTGGGTGTAGTAATCGCCTACACTTGACAAGATATTGAAAGACATTATTATAGGTAGAGAAATAGAGTTTATTTAGGGCATGGGGAGGGGAGTTAAGAGGGTAGTAGAGGGGGAACCTCAGCTTGGGCCACAGGGCTCCACAGCTAATCAGCGCCAGGACAAAGATCCCTCTCAGGAGATCGCAAGACCCAGGAGAGGGCCAAAGACAC
>JAPYYD010003101.1:0-14546 GCA_028551405.1 Uromys caudimaculatus
TGAGTTACCTCGCTCAGGATGATATTTTCAAGTTCCATCCATTTGCCTGCAAATTTCATTAAGTCATTGTTTTTAATAGCTGAGTAGTACTCCATTGTGTAAATGTACCACATTTTCTGTATCCATTCCTCTGATGAGGGACATCTGGGTTGTTTCTAGCTTCTGGCTATTATAAATATGGCTGCTATGAACATAGTGGCACATGTGTCTTTATTACATGTTGGAGCATCTTCTGGGTATATGCCCAGGAGTGGAATAACTGGATCCTCAGGTAGTATTATGTTCATTTTTCTGAGGGCCCGCCAAACTGATTTCCAGAGTGGTTGTACCAGTTTGCAATCCCACCAGACTCCAGAAAACCAAATAACCCTATCAAAAAATGGGTAACAGAGCTAAACAGAGAATTCTCAACTGAGGAAATTTGTAGGGCTGAGAAGCACCTAAAGAAATGCTCAACATCCTTAGTCATCAGGGAAATGCAAATCAAAACAACTCTGAGATTCCACCTCACACCAGTCAGAATGGCTAAGATCAAAAACTCAGGTGACAGCAGATGCTGGCGAGGATGTGGAGAAAGAGGAACACTCCATGAATTTTTTTAAAAATGGGTTGTTTCTTTAATGCTTAGTTTTCTTTGTACACTCTAGATACTAGCACTCTGTCAGACAGGCTAATGTTTTTCCCATTCTGTAGGTGGTATCTTTTCTAAATTGGTGGTGTCCTTTGCCTAACAGAAGCTTTATTTATTAATTGTCTGTTCTGCTCAGAACGTCCTTTCTGTGTTAAGGAGTTCAGGCTTACTGCCTACTTTCCCCTTTATCAGATTTCCGGCATCAGGTCTTATGTTAAGGTCTTGATGTAGTTGTTTTGTGCACAATGAGAAAGAGGAATCTGGTCTGATTCTTCTACTTGAAGCTCTTCAGGTTAACCAGCACCATTTGTTGAAGATGCTGTATTTTTTTGCTAATGTGTATTATTGACCTCTCTGTCAAAAATCAGCTGGCCATAGGTGTGCTCTCAATTCTATTCTTTTGATCAATGAATTTGTTTTTAATGCTAGTGACATGCTGTTTTATTACCATAGTTTTGTAGCATAAACTTGGTATCTGGGATAATAATACCTCTAGCAGTTCATTTGGCTATGTTGGGTTGCTCATGTTTCTATATGAAGTTTAAGTCTATATTTTCCAGTATTGAAGAATTGCATTAGGATTGTGATGAGGATTACATTGTCTCTGTAAATTGCTTTTGAGAGGTAACTTGTACCCATCTGGAGTTTCATCCCAATAGGTTAGTTTCCAAAGTGCTGGAAGGTGCTACTCTTCATGTTACCAGAGGAGAAAAAGAATCACGAGCCTTATCGAGCTGTGAACTCTGTGAGCTCCACCAGCAACTGGCCTGGCAGACGTGAACATTGTTGCAATAGTGGTATGAACATCACAGAGTAACCAACCACTTTCTGCTTGAATTTAAGGCCCAGCCCACAAGTTAAAGCCCATATTTAGCAACATTATTAGGACAAATAACTTGTTGCTAAAGAAGTCATAGACCCTGTAGCAGAACCTGTTACTATTAGTCTGCTAAACAGACTAGTATTAAACTGACCCCTAATCACATTGTTATACCCATAGATCAGTGCGTCTTTCAGCCTTCATCAGAGACGGGTCTTTTTTCCAGTAAACCCACAGTTGGTCAAGGTACAGAGAATAATGTTCTCTTTGGAATGATCAGCCTTAAAAGTGATGTCTAAATGACTTTTCTTCTTTCCAGGGCTGAGGATAATTGTAAAAGTCAGAGGCAGCAGATGAAGCAGGGAAACTTTTCTGGACACAGCAGGGCACCTGCACGTCTGAACTTTCCGTGGTTGTGACAGCACGCATCAGCATGCTCAAGCAAGCTCAAGCCAGACAAAATCCCAGCATGGAGCCCCCAACCCTACTTAAGGAGTTATTGGCAATTGGTAGCTATTAGGAGAGGAAGAGTCCATCTTCTCAAAGGTTGACTACAGTCTAGTGAAGGCCCCGCATCACCGCCAAGAGAACATAAGGGGAAGCGACTTGGTGGGTAAAAAAGGAAGAACACAGTTGGGTGGACAGGGAATCAGAAACACATCTGGAAAGAGTGGAAGGAGCTAGTTAAAATGATCAAAATGCATACAAAAACTTCGAAGAACTAATAAAAAATGAGAATATCCCTTTAAAAAGATAGTAATAAAAACGGAGCTAGTGTAGGAGATGTCCTGTCACAAGGCTGTGATACCCTGCACCCAAGAGAAAGCAAGGCTTGAATTTTCTTTATGTCCTCAGTAACTTAGGGTTTCATGTTAAGGCAGAGGAGAACCTTTCAAAATAGGAATGGCCTCAGTGCCAACATTTTACAAAGAGAATGGGAGGTTGTTTCAAATAATAGATATACTAAGAGTAGTCATCGTGCCAAACAAATGGCAAGTTGGACCCAGAGAGTTACCTTCCTGTGATAAAGGACATAATAGGGACATAATTAATAAACAGACTCGTTTTTCCACTCCTACCAGACACAAGGCAGAGAGGTCTAGCCTTGTATTTCCCTTAATATTGGGATATGTTTAGCACCTGCCTTCCAGTTGTGTTTAAGAGAAGTTTCAGTGGTACCCCGGATCCGCAAGGAAATTCAAGGACAATTCGTGCGTGCTATCTAGGGTAAATCTATTTTCTGATCCTCAACTCCACATTTCTAAATCCCTTATAAACAATTCTTAATTTTAGACATTACACTGACTTTCCTTTTTGGTAGGAATTTGACACGGTCTCTCACTCCATCCTCAACTTTTTCTTTATCGTTTTACTGTATGTATGTAGATGTTTTACCTACACGTATGTCTGTGCACCACATACGTGCCTGGTGGTCGTGGAGTCCAGAAGAGGGCATGGGATCCCCTGGAACTAGAATTTCTGATGCTCATGAGCTGCCGCGTGGTTGCTGGGAGTCGAATCTGAATGCGTTTTGAAAGGGCAGCCAGTGTTTGCATCCCCTGACCCGTCTGTCCGGCCCTGCTTTATTTCTTCATTTCCTTATACCTTAAACCCCTTTCTAGTTTTTCTCTCTTCTTGGAGGATGAAGTTCCATTTGCTCCAACCCAGCAAGAACTCACCTATCCATTCATCCCCTTTTGTGTCCTGAGATAGCCTGACTTTCACAGGGTGCTCGCGACTCGCTGTCCTGTAGGTCCCTTGTTTTGCCTGTGTTAGATGCCTTTTGTTCTAGCTGTACCGTTCATTATTCATCCCCCCTTCCTTCATTTCTTCTCTTTTCTCTTTTGAGATAAGCTCTCTCCATTATGTAGCTTAAAGTGGCCTCAAACTCCCAATCCTGCTTCCCCCTCCCGAGTGCGGGGTTTCCGGGTCTGTGCCACCGTGCCTACTTGCCTCCTCTTTCCTGTTCTTGGTGATGCTGGAGCTTCCTGGGGAAAGCTATGAAACAAGCAGAAAAAGAAAAAATCAATAAAAAGTTTTAAAGCTGAACTGATTGTTTGTTTGTATGCTTTCTTGTTTGTTTTCCTGAACATACCTGTTTGAGTTTACTTAGGAAATGACTGAATTGGCAGCTCATTTATCCTTAGAATTTCACAGTCTTGCTCAATTTGTCTTGAGTTTGGTTATAAAGTACTTAGCAAAAGCCTGGTGCCAGACCTGTTCGATCCTAACCACATTCTGAAGCAGGAGCCATAACCAATGTCCTCCAACCCCCATGAGGAATCAACTGTGCAGGGTCACATTGTCTCAAGGGAGTAGAAGCAAGATGCAGACCCAGCAAACCCGTTCCAACTTTGCACGACACTGCTGCCTGGCCCTTACGTGACTTTTGCAAAGCCGGTGGCACTGGGATGTCTGTTATCTTTAACACACTTTCCTGCACTCTCTCTCTAGGACCGTTTTGGATTGTTTTATTTTGGATGCTTTAAAAATTTCACGAGCATGTGTCTTATGTAGCCTGTCTGTGTGCATAGGAAAACTACTCTTTTACCATGTTCTCTGCTGTCCTCTCCGCAGCTCTTCCTCCCTTTCATCTTCTGCCAGCCTTGTCCCCACCTTTTGACATCGTGACATGCTATTCACGCTGCAGAACCGTGCAAATGAATTAAAACAACTTTCATAATGTTTAAATGAGCTCATGATTTTGTGTTGGGTGACATTCATAACTGTTTTGGACCACAGGTTAGACCACATCCTTTTGTTGATCTTTAAAGGGCTTTTTATTATATTTTCATTTCTAGGATCCTATTCTTGCTCTCTGATCCCCCCGCCCCCCCACCCCCGCCCCCATGCTGAGGATCGAACCCAGGGTCCTGTGTATGCTAAGCAAGCATGTCACCATTTAGCTGCATCTCATACCTTGGGTTTTTCTTTTTATGTGGCTTCCTGATGTGGATTGTCAACATAATATCTTCTCATAATCTTGAGCAGAATATGTGCAAGTTTAGACTTTTAATACATCTTCTGCTTTTGTCTTCTTCTCCCCCCCCCCAATTTCTTTTTCGCAGTTTGTTTAAATCTCTTTTATCTTTGTTTCCATATTAGTGGGAATGTTTGGAGATGCTTGTTCATCAGTTTGCAACATGAGGGAGAGAATCAAATCCCAAAGCTCGTGTTTGGTCTTACTTCCTACTCTGTGATGCAGATAACTCGACTTTGGGCATTTTCTAGGGTGTGACAGAGTAAATGGACTTTCTTACTGGCATCTTTCCCTACGTTTCACTCCCTGTGGTTCTCTTGGATAGTCACAGTTCTTCCATCTTCAGATTTTCATGGTTTACAGATGTCTCCTGCAACCATGATTCTTTAACAGCAGCATATTGATACAAACGAACAAACAAACAAAAAACAAAAACAAACCACCATCACCAACAATCTGAATCTTACTACCACCTATTTGGCTAAATTCCAAATAGAGGAAGGCAATCAGAGGGCGCGTTCAGCATAGAAAGAGCATGTAAAACCGTTCGTCTGTGATGGAGATTCAGAGCTGATGTGAGTAGTTTCTGAGTTTTGATTTTTTTTTTTTTTAAAACATTAACAATTCTCTAGCAGGTCATTTTTCTACTGCTTCAGTATTTTCCTCACAGAGGACACAAGTTTTAGAGCTGGATCACTTGGCCTTTTCACTTCTTGTCGCCTCCCAGTTCAAAATGCTTGCATCTCTTAATGGCCAGCATCCTCTTGGATCTGCAGTTGGGCTCAACACACTCAAGTCTGAGCACAATCTTCTCTGTGGTTTAGGCCTTCCATTGGAAATTTGGTTTTGTTCGCCCACCTTAGCCACTCTGCTTGTGATAATAGCACTGCTACCCTTGGGTATACAGGGAGTCCTTGCCCTTCTTATACTGGGTCACTTTGTGAGTCTGGTGCTTGCCACATTTCTTACAGAAAGTTCTTCGGGTTTTAGGTATGTTGATCTTCTTTGCAGTAGAAGTGTCTGCAATGAAAACGAGAGATCTGCAGCAGCGATCCCCGCCTCAACTGCTCCCGCCAAACCTTGATTATTCAGAGATGAGACACACAGCATTGTAGTAGTCCACCTTACCTGTATTTTTTTCTTCCACTGTTCCACTGTCCCAGAATTTTGCCATGCACTTAAGTAGGTTTTAAATGATCAAATATAGTCTAGACATACTAATTAGAAAATTTCAGAAATAAACAATTGCTGAGTTTTCAATTCCACGCCATCCTGAGGGCTGTGATGACGTCTCATGCCGTCTTATTACATTTTGCCTGCAATGTGCAGTGTCCTTGACTAATGTATCCATGTGCTCTCTGCTCATTGGTCATTTATAACTGTCACGTTTATCAGTTCAGTAGGTGAAGCACAGCGACACTTGCATGTGGGTCGCTCTTCATTCACCCAGTAAAGCCCCAGAGCGCACCAGTAGAGATGCTCACAGTGCTATCCGTGTATATTGTTACACTGTAACCGTTCTGTAACGGTTATATTTTATTATTAGTTATTCCTCTTAATCTCTCAGTGCATATGTGCATGGAGTTTGGTACATCAACTGGAAGCCTAGGAATATAGCCCCTAGGACTCATGTCTAGACAGAAGAATAGAATGGACAGGTTTTATTTTAATATACAATAGACTTTATTTTTTGTAAATACCTATTCTTTTTCAAGAACACTGCATTTTTAAAAAGGAACTCACATATAAATATATTTTTACTAAAAATATTCAGATAATCGATATAAAAATATTTATTAGATAAAAATTGAAAGTTCAGTGTTAATAGTTAATAGTATTCCCTCTATGTTGGTATTTCTATTTATCAATATTTTTCCTCTTATTAATATATTTTCTGATATCCCTACAATAAAGATATATTGCTTGTACCATTTGAAAAAGGCAGAGTAAGCTAACTAATCTAGGTTAACCGAAGAGTTGTTAGAGAGGAGGACGTGGCAGACTGGAGAGATGGGCAGCAGCTAAACACTGGCCGCTCTCCCAGAGGATCCAGGTTCAATTCCCAGCACCCACACAGCAGCTCACAACTGTCTGCAGCTCCAGTTCCAGGGGATCCAGCACCTTCACACAGAAATACATGTAGGCAAAACACTGATGCACAGTAAATAAATAAATAAGTAAATAAACAAATAAATAAACAGAAAGAAAGGAGGTGGTTAATGCAAGAGAGACACAAATAGGAAGAAGGAAGTATCAATATGTATGGATTTTGGATTTTGTTTTTTTGAGACTATGTGCTCTGGCTGGAACTCACTATGTAGTCTAGGCTAGCCTCAAACTCACAGAGGTCCATCTGCCTCTGCCTTCTAAGTGCTAAGATTAAATATGCACATCACTTCACCTGACTTGGAACATGTATGTATTTTGGGAGAAATTACAAAACTACCTAAACTGAAGGACATAAACCTACATTCTTAGTTCATATATAGAAATTAAAACATGGCTGCCCAGGGCCAGAGAGAAAACTCTTACCATTAGCAGAAGCCTCTTCCATGTAGAACAGTGCACAGGGTAAAGGATAGAGCATGAAAGAGCCCCCAGAAGAAGACAGATCAGTGCTGCCCTCGGGGGTATGCTACCAGTTTCTGCTTCTAGAAACTGAAGAGAATTTTGAGCCTCTCAAAATGATGAAGCACTGTGGTGTTTTAAGTAGATGGCTATAGTACTGGCAGTCAGAGTGCAAAGCGCACGGTTCAAAATGCTTGTAACTTGATCATCTAAAGGTTTCTGACCTTGAATTTTCTTATCTATAAAATGGGAATTTTATGTTCTTTAAAAAGAAAGTATGTACACCTAAGTATGTGTATGCGTGTGATAGTACGTGTACATGCAGCACTAGACACAGACTCCTAAGGTGTTAGGAGGTCATTTGACAGACATTGACTGGGATCTTGAAGGAGAGAGAGAGAGAGAGAGAGAGAGAGAGAGAGAGAGAGAGAGAGAGAGAGGACTACCAAGCATAGCGGATGTAGAAGAAATAATGGGGACACAGTCTCTACTCTTATAAGACTTGTATTCCTGTGATAAGTTAGAATTGCTGAGCCAGAGGGTGGCTGTGTTATATATCAGATGCACCACAAACACAATAAAGGCTTTGCCCCAATTGTCTTAATTATTTACTGAAGCTGTTTTTAAACTTTATTTTTATTTTATGTACACATGTTCTGCCTGTATGTATGTCTGTGTGAAGGCATCAGACAGATATGAGCTGCCATGTGGGTGCTGAGAATTGAACCCTGGTCCTTTGGAAGAACAGCCAGTGCTCTTCAGCCCTGAGCCATCTCTCCAGCCCTTACTAAAGCTTTTAAAGCAGTGATAGGTCCCTTAAGGATGACACAAAAAGAGGATGTGTAATTTTTAAAAGGGATTCAAAGTATGGTAACAAAGTTAAAACTTGTGCAATAATCACTACAATGTCGTGCAGAATATCAGAGAAGGAACCACACCAAGGACGGAAAGATTGTATCACAGACAGTTCAGAGAGGAGATGTTGGCACTGGGACTGATTTTGTAGGAGACTTAGAATCTTGATGTACCTACCTCTCTGTGGGAGTAACAGGTAAGTTACTCAAACAATTAAAAAATAAAGCCAGAGAAGAGCAATGCTAAGTTATCAGCGGAGAGTAGCTGGGACCTGATTAGATCAATAAGAACCATGGTATCATTTTTTTCCTTTCCACAGAGTTCAAAGGTTATTGTTTGCGATGAGGATGAAAGCCGATACAATTTAGTACATAATTGTTGGGAGTTGGTCAAAATCAAATTCCTATGTATTTATTTATACCCCGGTGCTCCACGCTTGTATGTCTCAAAACAAATGGGAAAGTAGTTCGGACAGGCTGGGCAAGATGATGTTTGTGAAGATGTCAAAAATCTTCACTGTAACTGTGGTTTGGAGCCAGAGAGTTTGCTCAGTGGTTAAGAGCACTTGTGAAAGACTCAGGTTTAATCCACAGCATCCATATAGAGGCTCGCCACCTCCTCAGGTTATCAAGCATGCAAACAAGACACTCATGCACACAAAATAATAAAAATAAATCTTAAAAACTTTTTTAAAAAGAAAATTTAGGTTTTAAAGATAATGGAGTAATTCTTACAATGTAGCAAGCATTCTGCTATTTAATGTCAAAAGAGGGAAAGCTAATGTATGCAAAAAGCAGATGAAAAGAGAAATATGGACAGAATAATCCCCTTTGTTTCAGGAAAATGTAAAGTGGTGCCCCAGGGGTTGTTGGCAAACATTATCATCTTTGAAAGTTACTGCTTAACACAAATTCTGGGAAACTAAAGGCTTCTGGGTAATATGAATCACAAGGAAAGAATGCCTGTTTTGTGGCTGAAACTTTTTAATGGGATATTGGTTGGTCTTAGTAAAGAAGGCCAGGGGTCAGGGTTAGTTTAGAAGAATCCTCAGCCTGTACACAGGATCTCAGTTTTGTTTGGATATCTCTTTTGGCATGTCTGATTAGAATCTTTCAGTCATACAACTCTTTAAAATGTAGAGATTATAGGTGTATTGGTTTACTTACAGCTGAGCTTAATGGA
Source organism: Uromys caudimaculatus (assembly GCA_028551405.1). NCBI lineage: Eukaryota > Metazoa > Chordata > Mammalia > Rodentia > Muridae > Uromys > Uromys caudimaculatus. The sequence continues at coordinate 9,037 of JAPYYD010003101.1, forward strand.
GTCTATTTGTTTTTGTATACAAATATTTATTAAGCACTGTGGTGGTTTGAATAAGGTTGGCTCCCATGGGCTCACACATTTGAATGCTTAGGAAGCAGCATTAGGAGATGAGGCCTTGTTGGAATAGATGTGGCCTTGTTGGGGTAGATGTGGCTTTGTTGGAGGAAGTGTGTCACTAGGGGTGGGATTTGAAGTTTCAGAAGCTGAAGCCAAGCCTAGTGTCTTCCTCTTCCTGTGGCCCGAGGATAGCGATGTAGAGCTCTCAGCTACTCTCCAGCACCATGTCTGCCTACAGTGCCACCCTGCTCCCCATGATGATAATGGAACAAACCTGTGAACTGTAAGCCAGCCCCAGCGAAATGTTTCCCTTTATAAGAGCTGTCATGATCATGGCGTCTCTTCACAGCAGTAAAACACTGACTAAAACAAACACTAATAAAAGGTTTTTATTATTTGATATTTTCACACATGTATTCGGTGAATTTTAGCCGTTCCTACTCCATCCTTTCCTCTTTCTCTCATATCACTAAGGAAAGTGACACCCCTGTCTCTAGCCACCACCACCTGGCAATAGTCCCTTGGGGAGAGGTGGGGTCTTTTGAGCGCTCCCACCTTCCAAGATGAAATGTTGACACTCCTAGTCTTGTGAAGGTCTTATATAGGTATCCATAACTGAGAGAGTTCATAAGCATAATGAAAATGTCATGTCCAGGAGATATTTTTTTGCCATATATTCCCCAAATTCTTTCCCTACCCTCTTTATTGTTTCTTGAGCCTGGAGAGGGTGATAGAGAGGACTAATTGCGATGACTATTCTTGGTTGTCAGCTTGACTGTACCTGGAATGAACTACAATCCAGAAATGGAGGGCGCATCTGTGACCCACGTCTTGAGGTGGGAAGACACATTCCTTTAATCCAGATCTTGAGGAGGGAAGTCACACCTTTAATCTGGGGCACACCATGTATGTGACACACCTCCTCCAACAAGACCACATCTCCGAATCCATCCCAAACAGTTCCACTCACTAGGAACCAAGCTTTCAAAGCCTATGGGGACATCCTCGTTAAAATACCATAGTTGTTAGCAGTCTTACCCAGCTGGGAACACAGTGAGCTATGCTGATGATGAGCTTGACAGGACATGCCCATTTGCGCAAAGTGGCATGAATGTGATGGAGTAACAGTTGCTCTCTGCTCCACTCCACAGAGTGAGCAACCTGTAACTGGTGCTGTAAACCTAGTCAAAAACTGGTGTTGGTCAGAAAGGTCCTAGTCCCTAGCGTGGAATCCACTATTAATCTGCTAAATGGCCATGTGGTCAAAATGCAGTTTAAATATGGGGGAGGCAAACAGCTTGAAGATTAGTAGAAGAAGAAATTGCCGCTGCCTGGGGCAAGGCCACAGGCAAAGGGAATCAGGATTATGTAAAGAGAAGGAGAACCACCCTGGAACTTGACTGATGAGTTGGTCCTGGAGGGAAAGTTAAGGTTAGAGTTAGGGCTAGGGTTAGGGTTAGGGTTAGGGCTAGGGCTAGGGCTAGGGCTAGGGCTAGGGCTAGGGCTAGGGTTAGGGTTAGGGTTAGGGTTAGGGTTAGGGTTAGGGTTAGGGTTAGGGTTAGGCTAGGGCTAGGGTTAGGGCTAGGGCTAGGGGTAGGACTAGGGTTAGGGTTAGGGTTAGGGCTAGGGTTAGGGTTAGGGTTAGGGAGCAGATAAGCCATTTCTGTGATGTCTGGAACACCTCTGGAAGCTGATGGAGAGGGGAGCATGATTTTTTTGGCTTTCCAAGATCTGGAATTTTTACATCTTTCACTGGCCAGATTTAATTAGGGCTAGGAGAAGGTGAAAATGGAAAGGAAGTTATGTGCTCTTTGGAGTGGAGGAGAGAAAGTGAGAGACCTGGTGCCTGGGAGATGTACAATCAATAGTGTACAAACAGAGCCCAAGTCACTGTCTACAGTGCATTCTATAGAGCAAGCAGCATTTGTAAATCATGTTGTGCTCTGGAGAACATCAGGAAGAGGACATCTGACCTATTTCAAGTTAAGTAGGTTTATGTAAGGGAAAGGGTGAGTGGAGTCCAAGGCAGAAAATTGCTTTGCATAGGGTATTTAAGACCTGAGGGCTTGAGTTTGTAGACGCTTATGCTCAGCTCTGTAGGGTCAAGCACAAGTGGATGAATATAGTGTAAGGCTGAGGTGGGGAAGTGTTTGGGATTTAATTAGGAGCAGCCTCGTGCCTCCGACCAGCGACCAGTGGTTAACACTAGCTAGAACTGACAAGTGGTACTGCGACTGTTTGCCCGGCTCTCCTGCAGCATGAACATGCAAATTGACAATCTGATGAAAAGATTGATAGAGAAGGAAGGAGAGAAAGCCTTGTCTGCCCTGGCAAAGCATCCAGGAGAATGGGAGCCTATTAATCCACAGGAAGTAGAATGGGTAGGCTTTGGTCTGGGAATCTAAATGACAAATCACAGTAAGGTAGGGGGTAATTCCCCAGGCAGCTGCTTGAGCAAGCCAGGGTGGTCCTGAGAGGAAGAGGGGTTTCTCTTTCTCTTTATATTGCCTCTATCTGTACACCATGTTTCCCACACACACATCCACGACCTCCACCCCTCCCCGCCACGTGGCTTTAAGGATCACATCGATTTGCTGAAGAAACTAGGTTGTCTTGTCCTACAGTCTGCTTTCTGATGATTGCAGTGTTAACACCTTTGTTTCCTTGCTGTGTTTCTCATTGAGAAATCAATATGCACGGAGTTGTCGAACAGAGGAAGGTTCATAAACAATTTTTCTGACTGCCTTCGTGTTAGAATTGGTATTTGTCCTCAAACCAAGAAGTTATCAGAAAATGAATTTCTAAACATAGAAAAATAAAGTTTAAATTCCTATTTAATTCTTTCGTTTCATATGTATGTGGTATGCCTGCATGTGTGCGCGCGTGTGTGCATATTCACACAGGTATAGGCATATACATGTGGGGGGCACATGTGTTTGTGTATGGGGAGGTCCAGGGTTGGTATCAATAATCACCTTTGATCTCTTTTACCTTATTCATTGAGGAAGAGTTTCTTAGTCAAGCCCTCCTCCTCCTCCTCCTCTTCTTCTTCTCCTCCTCCTCTTCCTCTTCCTCCTCCTCCTCCTCTTCCTCTTCCTCCTCCTCCTCCTCTTCCTCTTCCTCCTCCTCCTCCTCTTCCTCTTCCTCCTCCTTCTTCTCTTCTCTCCTCTTCTTTATCCTCCAACTTCTTCTTTGTCAGGATCTCACTATGTCGTCCTGACTGACCTGGAACTCCCTATGCAGACCAGGCTGGCCTTGAACCCACAGATATCTGGCTGCCTCTGCCTCCTGAATGAGATCAAAGGCATGCACCACCATGCCCAGTTTAAGACAATCCCTTCATTATAACCATTTGTAAAATAAAAAGCCAATTATATACTTCCTGTTGTGTTTTATAAAAAAGACAAGGAGAGAGAGAATATGTTGGTGGATGTGCAGTCAGGGGTGGGGGAAGGGGGCGCCTCTGCAGGCCCATGCTGAGGCATCCCTTCCCCCTGAGGGACCAGCCACATATGATGTATTGTATAGAATAGAGTTTATTCCGGGTATGGGGGGGGAGAGAAGGGGAGAGGGAGCAGAGGAGTAGAGGCTGGCCATGAGCACATGGAGGGACGTGGGGAGGGAAATGGGGAGTGGGACAAGAGGACAGAGGGAGAGCAAGAAGGCAAGAGAGAGGGGAGGGGCACGCAGCTCCTTTTATCGTGAGTCAGGCATACCTGGTTGTTGCCAGGTAACTGTGGGGCGGAGCCTAGACAAAATGCTAACACTTCCAACATACAAAAGGCACAAAACATGCATTATCATTCCAAGAGGGAGAGATGGAGGCAAAATAAGGGAATGACAACCAAAGCAAGATCAGAATCTAGCAAGTAAAACAGAATCTAGCAAGTAAAACACCAAATCTCTTAGCTCCAGTTCTGGTACCAAGGGTGTGGATGGCTCTTCCCCTCCAGCTTAGCTACCTACAAAGCATATCTGGCTCTTGGGCTGGTTTCGTTCCCTGTATAGCGCTCTCCTTGGCAGATATCCCATGGCTTTGGCAACTCCAGCATGTTCAGGACTCCACTGAAATCCAGGCTTCATTTTTACCACTTTATGTAATGGCCTCTCAGGGCCTTTACATAGGGACTTTCTTGCCACACACTGCCTGGCCTCAGTGGTTCTCTCAAACTTTGGAAGAAGAACCATGACTCGTTCACTCTTGTAGGTGACACTGCCAAGTTCCATGGCTAGCTTAGGGTGGATCCTGGCACCCTTGAATCACGTTAGCAGCAGCTTTAAAAATGCTTATTGTATTTATGGTATGTGTATGGGTGTTTTGTCTGTATGTTGTCTGTGCACCACAGGTGTGCCTGGTGCCTACTGGGGCCAGAAGAGCTGTCACATAGGTGCTGGGAATTAACACCCCTACTCCTCACCCTCAAGTCCTCTGGACGAACTGCTCTTAACCCTCTTAACCCTGGGCAATTTCTCCAGTCTCTAGACACAGCTATTTTTTCAAAACCTTTCTAGAGATAAAACTCTTTAGGCAGCCTTTCACAGGTAGGAAGCTTAGCTGGGTGGGGCCATCCTTCCCATCATTCCAGTGCAAAGAAGGCTTTTCCTAATGACACTGATGTCGTCAACAGTCACAGCCCCTCCCTCACACAGTCATTGGTGGCAGCCTAAGCTTCCCAGTGTTTCTCTTCAAACTGTACACTGTGTATTCCCATCCGCCCCTCTAGTGCTTTCTCAGTGTACAACTGCATAAGAGTTATCAGTAACAACCACATCACAGATTCTTGAAATGTCCTGGGCCAAAGAAATCTGTCCATCACTTTTAACTTTAGTCCCAGGCACTTTCTTAGGACCAGGGCAGGAGACAGCCAGACTCTTGGAGGAAAGGTCACATGCATGGCCTCGCCCAGTTGCTAACACTACTGCCCTCTGAAGCCCTTGAGCTGGGCCTCTGCAGTCTGCATTGCGTTCTTCACTAACACCTCCCAGGCTGCTACTAATGTCCATTTACGTTCCGTTTCCAGCATTCAACTGCTTTTCTAGTCCAAAGTTCCCAAAGCCTTCACATTCCTCCCAAACCCAACTTGGTCAGGTTCTTCACTTAAATATCCCACTTTGATGTGGACTTCTATAGTACTTACTTTTCTGTTTCTGTGATAAAATTCCACAACCATGGCAACACGTGGAAGAAATAGTTTACTTGGGCTTATGGTTCCAGAGGAATAAGAGTCCATGGCGGGGGCAGGGGGCAGCGAGTAGCAGACATGGCAGTAGGAACAGGAAGCTGAGAACCCACTTCTCACAATGCAGGGATGGAGCAGAGATCGATCCGGAAATGGAGTGAAGCTATAAATACTCAAATTCCCACATACTTAAATGGCTATAGTGATGAACCTCCTCAGCAAAGCTCCACACCCCAAACATCGCCACCAAGTGACGCCCAAGTGTTCAAGTAC
>JAPYYD010003102.1:0-14546 GCA_028551405.1 Uromys caudimaculatus
CCTTTACTGAGGCCTCTAACATCCTCAGGCCCAAGGGCCTTTCGTCTCTCCCTGATGGTAATCAGTTATTAAAAACACTGACTTCATGAAATTTGCAGGCAAATGGATGGAACTAGAAAATATCATCCTGAGTGAGGTAACTCAGACTCAAAAGGACATGCATGGTATGTACTCACTAATAAATGTATATTAGCCAAAACATTAGCAAATACCCAGTATACAAACCACACAGCTCATGGAGGATAACAAGCCGAAGGGCCCAAGTAAGGATACCTTAATCCCACTAGGGAGGGAGAAGAAAGCAATCAAGTGGGGGCAGAAGGAGGGAAGGACCTGGATGGTAGAGGGGGCAGGGAGGAGAAAAGTGAAAATGATCAGGTATTGGGGTTGAAAGAAAACAGTGAAGACCTCATATCCAGCAGAAAGAATGGAAACAGGCAACCTTGGGGGTAGGAGGTGGGGGGACCCTATAGAATGTACCAGAGATCTAGGAGGTGAGAGAAGGTTCTGAATCAGAGGGAGGGACCTTAGATAAAATGTTCAACAGTGGGAAGAGAGAACTTGTAGTGTCCACCTACAGTAGAAAGGGCATCAAGTGTAGGGATTGGGCTGCCATCCCACAGTCAAAAACTCTGACCCAGAATTGTCCCTGTCTAAAAGAACTGCAGGGACAAAAATAGAGAAGAAACTGAGGGAAAGGAGGTCCAGTGATGGGTCCAAATTGGGATCCAGCTCAAGAGTAGGCTCCAAAGCTTGACACTATTACTGATGCCATGGTGTGCTTACAGGCAGAGCCTAGCATGACTGCCCTCTGAGGAGCCCAACAAGCAGCTGAAAGAGTCAGATGCAGATACTTACACTCAACCAATGGACAGATGCGGGAGACTCCTGTAGTTGAATTAGGTAAAGGCTGGAAGAAGCTGAGGAGGAGAGAGGCCCCGTGGGAAGACCAGCAGTCACAACTAACCTGGATTCCGAGATCTCTCAGACACTGAGCCACCAACCAGGCAGCGTACATTAGCTGATAGGAGGCTCCAGACACATATACAGCAGAGGACTGCCTGGTCTGGCCTAGAGACTTGAGGCCCCAGGGAGAGGGGAGGTCTGTTGGAGTAGGGACATCCTCTTGCATGCAGGGGAGGAAGAATGGGATGAGGAACTGTCAGAGAGTGAACTGGGAGGGGATAACGACTGGGCTTTTAAAAAGGTCTAAATAATAATAACAGTAGTAATAATAATAATAATAATAATAATAAATTGTGACACAAAACCTCAACACTCGTGCATACTCCCATACTCACTACACACACTCTCACTCAGACATTAAAGTCTTTTTCTTCCTAAGTTTCAACTTCTAAGACTGCCAAGTACAAAAGATAAATTAGCTCACAGTTGTGAATCAGAGATGGAATTGAGGAATGCCAGCCAACCAGTTGCTAGAAGGAATGGAGCTATCCTAGGTCAGTGTATTAACAGCCCACAAAAACGTAAATACACAATGAAGAAATAAGTGACATTGGCTTTGGTCAAGATTAAAGAAGTCTGGGGCCAACTAAAGTTTTCAGTTTGTAACATTTGAATGAATCATTATGCAGCAGTTGATAGATACTCTACAATGAATCAAAACGACTCCTACATATATACTTATCTCCTGGTTAAAAATGACTTTAATATAATACATGAAAGTATTTATCTCCTGATATAATAATATTGGAGGTGAAAAACAAAGCCTCAAGGCTCACATTACTCGTTTGTAGCCGTTAAACAAAGGCTAAAACCAAACATCACCATTAACCAGGGAAGATACCCGGACTTCTTTTTCATGCACAAATCTGTTTTTTACTTTTTGCTTTCCATTTTAGTGTATTAATTGAAATATATTTATTTTGAGATTTTTCTTGTTGTACTGGTGTTATGATTATGTATTTTTTCTCTACTACTTATTTTAAAATAGATGGTGGTAAAAGAATGTTTCTTTCATTTTTATTTTCTGTCATAATGTTCACAATTCTTTGCATACATAATCACTGATGGTCTTGCCTTTGGCAAATCATATGACTTTCCATAATGGTGCTTTTTTGGATTGACATCATGTCTATCTATAATTTAATATTTTAATTTGAAATTAGAAGTCAGTTACATGAAATACCTCAAATTTAAAACCAGTTCCTATACCTGAATAAATGATGAGGTCTTAATATGAATAATAAAAATCAATCATTGGAGAATATCTTGTCAGGATTATAGTTTTCCTCTCTGGCAGATGGTTCTCACTGTTACTAGGGTATTATGTGTTCATGGTGGGTCTAGTTGTTTTAGGGCTTGAACACTGAGCCTCATGAATATTACAACTTGTTTTACTGCAGCTTGGCTCATTCATTGGTATCTTCTTTGTTCAGTTGACATTTAGACTGTCATTCATATTGGTGAGACATTATGTGTGTAGCTTCTGACTTTGCTAAGCAACACAATTCAATTCACTCTTCTTTCCTTGTTCACCATTCTCATACGTTTCAAAGTCAATAATATTTCTTACCCACTTTAGATTTTTGACCTTTAAAGGAGGTAACAGAATTAAAGTCATTCATAATTTAGGCTTGGTAGTGTGTCTTATTTACAAATATAAAATAAGCTATGTATTTTTGTCTTGGCTTAAAAGTTCATAATATAAAAACTAAACAAACAAAACTAAAATACTTTACTCTGAGAGCAGTTTTAGAATTCCAGGAAAATTGATCAGCATGTATAGTGTTCTCATATGTGCCCATGTATCTTCGATGCATACATGAGTGTGGTGCATTTGTTTAATTGTCAGAGGAAATATGGATTCTGTCAAATCCAACCTGGAAGGATTATTTTATAATATAACAGGATATGAAGGATATCAAGAATATCAAGGAAAAAGGGTTATTACTAAACTGACTTAGTGTTCTTTATTAAAAATGGATTTTAACAGGAACTACATAGGTACTTAAGATTAGGAGAGTTTCAGGGGCACTTCAAATATTTGTCTGAGTGAGATTTATCTTAGGAAGGGTACACCCTTGTGGTGGTTTGACTAAGGTTGCCCCAGGGAGTGGCACTATGAGGAGGTGTGCCCTTGTTAGAGGAAGTAGGGGGATAGGCCTTGAGAGACACTCCTCATAGATGCCTGGTAATCAGTCTTTTCCTATTTGCCTTCACAACAAGATGTAAAACTCTCAGCTCCTCCAGAGTCATGCCTGCCTGGACACCTCCATACTTCCCACCTTGAGGATAATAGAGTGTACCTCAGAACTGTAAGTCAGACTTAATTAAATGTTGTCCTTTATATGAGTTGTCTTGATTATGGTGTCTGTTCACAGCAGTAAAATCCTAACAATCCTATTTTGTTCCTGATATGTGTGAGACATCTGTATCTTTTCTCATTTTTTTTCTCTACCATAAGTAATAAATATTGTAAATGTTTTTTCCAAATAATATGCTTTCTATACTCTGCTTTGCTGCTGATTTTGTGCCTGTTTGATGTGTCAACAGGTGCTCAAGTTTTCCACAGGGCAGGGGTCAGATCTAATTATTTTGTACATTGTCAGGACTGCCTATCTCCTTTGATCCTTTTTGGTTGGCATTATGTATGTTAAAGAATCTTAGAACCTATTGAATAATCAACATCTGTGTTACTGTATAATTTTCCCTGACATCATCAGTATCTCTGTTCTGTGTTTTCTGCTGGTTTGCCTGGTTTCTGAGAATTCTATTTGAATCCCATCATTCTTCCTGATGAGCAGGGTGCCCATACACACTGTCTCACTGAATCCTCACCTGGGCTTCTTTGAGGACGACAGTCTCATGTGTTTTCTGGTTTATCAATATAAAAAAATGCTTAAGTAAGTGTCATCTATATTTTCTGTTTGGTGCTCTATTCTGAGTGCCTACATTTGTGATTGAATGTCAGAAGTTAGTCTGGGAAAATCTTAGCAGTTGTTGCTTTCAATGTTTCTTCTGGCTCTTCCTTTCCTTTATTGTTCCACAGGTGAATGGCTGTCTCTGCCTATTGAAATTTCCCCAACATTCTGGCAAGTTCTTCTGTTTTTCTCATTATTGATGCTCTGTAAAGTTAGTTTATAAAGTTTCAATTATTTATCCTTGAATCTACATGTTATATTCTTTCTTGTGTTTTACCTTCTTAGAACCCAGTAAGATTCGCTCCTAGGTAAAATAGGAAAGCTATAGTTCATCGAAGTTGCCAATTGACCTCCATTAAGTCACAAAGGAGTTGATAAATTCTTTATGGATAGTAGGACTATATGAGAAATTCTCTAAGCATTTTCAGAATTGATATTTTTCCTAGAAGAAAAGCCTGAGGTATTTATTGAGATTGTTCACATATTGGTGCATGCTGGGTTATTCCAGGATGCTGTCCAAAAAGACCCAGTGGGACTCTCTATGATGCTCAGTGAGGTGACACAGTGAGACTTCATCTAGTGAAAATACTTGAACATTTGGGACTCAACTTTACAGGGGCCCCACAGGAGTTTGTCATTCCCAAACTAATCTATCATAGCCTCTAGCTAAGAAATAATTCTTTTGTTAAAAAGTTTTTAATTTTTCTTAGTAGTTTCTTGTTGCAGCATTCCCATTCAAAGTAAGATGTCAGCTAGTTTGGAATATAGTTCTTCAGATTTACCAGTTTCTTCTAATTTTGCAGTGGCATTTTACCTTATGACTGTAATTTTCTGACAAGTATAATAAAAATATTGAATATTCGATTGTTCAGCTTTTTTTTTCTGCACAAAGGATGTGGGGAACAGCTTTCAAGACATTTCTGTGTCAGAAATGAATCCTCAATTCTCATTCATCGCCTTTCTATTATGCAAATAGATGTGCTTGATGACACTATATTAAAATCCATGTCTCTTTTGATGAGTTTGAGTGTGGTTTAAATTTCTAAAGACCATTTTCTGTTTTGCTATAGTCATTTGTTTTATTGTGCTTGATAGGCAAAGATGCACAGCGGCAGAATGTCTGATGAGTTGTTGTCTCTCGTCTCAGAGACTCCTGATAAAATAGACACTTTCAAAGATCATTGCCCCTTGTTAGCATGGCTGATTAAACTTTATGTTTGAGGGGAAAATCAGAGACAATTTCTTAGGTATTATTTTCAATGAAAAATCTCCCTTTCAACCTCTTTCCTTGCTTAAACACATTCGTAAAATGCTTTTCTGAAAAACTGTCATTTTGTTTTTCATGTAGTGTTTAATGATATTTATTGAAATTTTTTAAGTGACTTCATGTTGGCCATAGTTAAGCGTTACCAGAGAAAATATAAGTGGTGTGTCTATCCTGACAGTTTTAAGTCTTAAAAACACACAAAAGAATTCTCAAGAGATTCTACTTTACTTTAGTTACCAGTTGGGAAATATTTTATTCAGTTATGATACTTATAAAAATTAGTTTCTTTCAGATTCTAATCAGCATGTCAATTTAGGATTTATGATCTTGTGTATCTTCAAGGCTACCGGAAACATTGCTCCCTCTGGGGACTAGTCATTACAATCTATATCTTATTATTCTATATATAATTAGAAAAAGCTTGTAAGTGTAAGAAAATCTTTTATTTTCTTTTTAAAGTTATTTCTCTTTGGTAGAAGAGTCATAATGATGTTTGACCTTATAAATCTAGCAAATTGATATGTCCAAAGTTAGGCCTGAGAATATAAGCTTCCGTTTTGAGGTAGTTATCTCAAGAGTTATATTTATAAAAATATTTTCACAGTGTCTTGAAATAAGGCTGGGACTGCAACCACACAGTAGAGGCTAATAATGGGGCTCATTGATACTGTGGACTCCAAGGAACTCAAGCCATGGAAACCTTCTCTTCCACAGTCCTTCCATTCCACAGAATCCATAGAGTCACATTATTCCTCAACAATGCCTTGAAGTCCCCTTAATTTTGTAAGAAAAAAGTTGTAATTATAAAATTTAAGAATAAATCGTTTATTTAGTTTATTTTTCCTTTAATAAAATTACCTGGGCGGTGGTGGCACAGGCTTTTAATTCCAATATTTTGGAGCCAGAGTCAGGCGCACCTCTGATTTTGAAGTCAGCATGGTCTACAGAGTTACTTTCAGGACAGCCAGGACTAAACAGAGAAATTATGTTTTGAGGACGATTAAAACAAAATAAAAATATAAAATCAATTACTTAGAGATTATTTAGAATGTTTTAAAGGTCCATAATATTTTATTAGGCTTGGTCTGATAGTTTATAATTTTGGATGCATGATTTATATCTTTCAGTTTTCCTGTGAATTAAAAATCAAAAATTGTATCCTGTATATCACTTATTTCAATTATTTCCTATCTTGCTTTTATAGCCTACAATGAATCTTTGTGAAGATAGCTAGAAAGAAAAAAGAAAGAAAGGAAGGAAGGAGAAAACAGAAAGAAAGAAGAAAAGAAGGAACAAAAAGAAAGAAAGGTTTTCACCTGCATAACACCACTTTTTCCCACCAAAGCCTGCACCAATTCCATTTTAGTCTCTGTAAGTTTTATGATTCTAACCCCTTATGCCATTCAAATTCACTTCTATCAACTGTCATAGAAATAAGGGCATTGCATCACAAATTAATTCTTGTCATTTACCAAATATAAGCCAAGCTATACAATGCCTGAAGGCCAAATTAATGGTTGCGCATTCCTGTACCTTCCTTTGCTACAGTATGAGCACTGAAAATTCTGTTTCTCTTTGTCTCTCAGACACATAACTCATTGAAATTTACATAGTTACCGAAATTCTATTTAATAGATTATTGTATTTACAATTTCAGCTAAGAGCATTGTTCTGTTTGACAGAGGTTTTGAGTCACCTCTCCTTTCCCTCCACTTCTGAAGCAGCTTCTCAGATAGGCTTACAAAGTTGAATGTACTCCCAGCTCCCATAATCAACATTCGTTGTTTATTACACTGCTCCATGAAGCTGTTTCCCATTTCTTGGAATGGACTCAATGTTTAAACCATCCCACCACAAACAAACAGTATACAACAGTATCCAGGAAGTGTTATAAGTGTTCCACTTATTTTTTTATTTCAAAATGTAAATTGTGGCTGAGAGATGGACATGTTTTCATTTTGGGAATTACCCCAGGTAAAGAGTTTTTATGGACTCAGGCAAGAATTAATGCTGTGAAAAGAGTTACAGCATCGGTAAGGACCGTTGATATTGAGTGATGGCACAAGCCTCTGTTTTCTTAAGGGGGAGTCTTGCCACATTTCGCATTAAAAGAGATGCTCTGACAGCATAGCCAGCAACAACAGAAATAACAGTAGCAGAAAAGGTCCAGTTGCTAAGATTATATAATTATCCTGACTATCTAGAAGCAAATAATTTTTAACAAAATATCATTGAAGTATAAACATGCTTGACTCTACCTCAGCCAAATATCATTTAGTTAGTCTGTGTTAGTAGATTGACATCTATAAGTATTGCAATACTTTATGTATCAATTAATTATCTTTGTTTAGAAATTCTGTTATAAAAGAATAGGAGCATTGGGGAGCCATTGACAAAGGTGCAATATTTGGAGCTGGAGAGATGACTCAACAGTTAAGAGTGAATGCCGCTGCTCAAGTGCAGAACCACAGTATGATGCTTGGTATCCACATTTGGTGGCTCCCATCTTCTTGTAATTCCAGTTCCAGGGAATCTGATACCTTCTGCCTTTCATGGGTACATGCATACACACAGTGCACAGAAGCACGCAGAGATAAACATACACGCATATGAATTTAGAAAGACTGGAATATCTAACATCTACAGTTGATTAACAGCCTTCAGTGAAATGTGAAGATGAGAGTAACTAGTCTGCATTCCTTAACTATAATTTGTGAAGAAATCTCCTATAGAGGTGGAAGAAAATCAAAACAATGGTCATAATTATATCTCTGATTCTCTAATTACTGTTAACAAAATGGTGAAATGAAAACAAAATATTTGAATCTGAACAGAGTGAATAGATCATGGGTTTTTCTTTCCTTTTTTTTTTTTTTTTTTTAGATTACAATGCAATGGAATTATATTACTTCTCTCTTCAAAACCACCTCCCTCATTAATTTTCAAATTTATCCCTTTTTACATTCAGTGTGTGTGTGTGTGCGCGCGCGCTTGCGCGTGTGCATGTGTTGAGTTTGCAATATGTACTGTCTGTATAATGTTACTATTATGTATGATTTTAGGTCTGACTGTTTGGTATTGTATCACTAATAAGGGTTTTCAACCAAAGGATTATTTCTCTCACTCTCAGAATTCTTTAGTTGCTTGCAGTTCTTTGTGTAGTTCTGAGACTTCTTGGACTTTCCTCCATCTACCTTGGCATGCTATTGCTGTTGCCCTTATTCAGTTGCTATATAGGCAGTTGGGGTGGTAAGACTCATGGGTGTAATTATACATATCTCTAGGAGGAATTATCTTATAGCAAAGTTCTCATTCCTCTGGCTCCTACAATCTCCCCTCCTTTTATTCCACAGGAATCACTGAACCTTAGAAGAGTTGTACTGTCTATGTATCACTTGGGACTGTGCTCCACAACTCTGCATTTTGATTTGGTGTAGTTTACTGAAAAAAATCATAAGGAATCATACTCAATGATTAGTAGTAACTATCTATGTAAAAATACTTGCAATACATATGTCATTGTACAAATAATATATAGTTTTAGCAAAATTTTCCCATCTTTGCTAACAAAGCACCATATAGAGATGAAAACGGTTAAAAAAAATCCAATATTTAATGGAGAAAATCTCTTTTGGGTTGTTGGTCAGAGTATTCCAAGTGGCACCAAAACCATTATGAACTATTTTTATTGTTCTTGGTTTGTGCTTCATAGGTAAAAGTTTAGTCTCTAATACTAAAGCCACCATGCACTTCAGACACAAAGCCTAGAGGCTACTGAGTTGAACTGACCTGAAAACCCTTATCTTGAATACTAACCTCTAATGCTCTTTGCCAACTTCTAAATAAAGGAAGCAACCAATAGTTCTCCTCAGCTGTGATGCTTACACTATGAATCAAAACAGCAATCAGCAGAGTATTATAATCCCAAGGATATAATAGTGGAACACATGCCATAGCCTAGCTGAACTTGAGACCTGCTCAACAGAAGGAAAATTATTCCTGGTACTGTGAACTTGGCCAACTACTCTGGGCTAGTCATATCATGGATCTTGGATCACCAGAGAAACTTCTCTTCAAAACGGAGAGAGAACATAATGGAAAGCTATGCATAATCAAAATATCATAGTATTTAAGTATTTTATGTTAATAAGGTTTGCTCTATACATATGCTGTAACACAAAAATTCCCTTTCTTAATAGTTCTTTAAAAGAAACTTAATTAGCTGAGAATTAAATCTTAGAATTGAATCCAAATCTTTAAGTTATCACCTTAGGCACTGATTAATTTATGCTGTGTGTTCTTGAATCATATCACAGGCATTCTTCCTATTACTTGAAGTGCACATCATTATGTTCAATAAAATGTGGGACTGGAGTATAAAATATAATTTATAATATAGTAAGAAATTATATCAGTGTAGGCAAGTAGTAGTAATGGATTTTCTTCTAATAACTCTTAGTTAACTAGTCTTGGGATGTTGGGGAAGTTTCTAGTGACATGTATAATTTTTGTCCTTGTGAGTGAACATAAAGTCGACTTAGACATCTATTGGTTACCAACAGCATATGAGATAGGTTAGGTAGTTATTAGTCCTTCTCAAATGAATTTCTATCTATAGGAAATGGAGAGTGTTACAGAAAACCACAGCAGTACATAACGCAAAGATTAACAGAGTACAGGTAGCACAGCCTGAATAAGCATACCTGCATGCAGCATAGCTCCTAAATATATCCCTGGAGGTGGGCATATTCAAGAAAAAGGAGTAAAGGATTCTAGGAGCCAGAATAATAGGAAGTACAAAGTCTGATATGCAATTTCCTACTTTAGAAATGGCTGCATAAATAAGACATGAAATTTACATGCTAACACAGAGGAAAAAAATCTCAAATGCTCAAAAAACTACAAGCATCTAATAACTGCTTAGAGAGATAGAATTAGCCTAGCCACAGGGATAATTCTCGCTATTTGGTATCCAATAAAATGTTGTCAATCTAGAAAAAATATATGTATATATTTCAATTTTTTATATCAAAAAAGACTCAGCAGTCAGTATTCATATAATATTTTTCACATATATTTATATACAGATAAATAGATAACTGCAACAATAATAAAAAAGAAGAAGCTATCAGTTTGAGAGTGGGGATATGGAAGTAGCTAGATACAGGAAAGAGAAGGGAGATATGATACACTAAGATTTTGATTAAAACTGTAAAAATTATGTGTAAAGAAAGCCAAAATTACACAGTGCAGGAGAACAACGCAAAGCAAAACAGCATCTCAAACAAGTGGTGTGGTTCAAACTGAATATCTACTGGTGGAAGAATGAAAATAGATCCATCTTTATGAAAATGCATAAAATCCAACTCCAAGAGGATTAAGAGCCTCAACAGAAGACCCAATACCCAAAATCTGATAGAAGGGAAGGTGGGAAATATGTTTAAACTCACTGTGACAAGAAAAGGCTTTCTCAATAGGACACAGACAGAAAAGGCCTTATGAACAACAATTAATAAATGGAACTTAATGAGGCTAAAAAGCTTTTGTAGAGTAAAGACAACATCATTCAATTAAGGCAGCACCAACATAATGGCAGAATCGTCTTTATTATTATTATACATGTGATAGAACATTATTATCTAGAATTTACAAAGTATTGAAACACCTGAATGTCAATCATGAGAACAAATAATCCAATTTAAAATGGTGGTATAAAACTAAACAGAGTTCTCAAAAGATGAAGCACAAATGCCAGAGAAACATAAAACTATCCAAGATCCATCAGAAAAATGAAAATTAAAATGACTTTTGAAATTTCATCCTCAGACCCTGTGACTTATAACAGTGGCATGACTGCAAGATATACCACTAAAATAGTGGCACAGATATTGTGGGAGAAATCATTCACCTTTTGATTGGATTTAAGACCTTTCAGTAACACAAAGCACAAAGCTGACACTGACAAATGACCAAGAATCTGAGAATAGCTAGATCATGGACACTATGGGAAAATTTACTACTATTATGTGCTAAAGTAATACAGCCCATAGTTAAGTGCATCACTCAGTCCATATCACAGAAGCACCCATAGCTGGCTAATATGTAGGCACTGAGAGTCTTTGGAATACTCAGACCTAAGTAAGATGCCTTTATCAAATAGGGCACCTCAAGGCTCAGGTAGGCTGAAAGATATTTTAAAGGTAGAGGTGGATGAGTCCAAGGAAACAATGCCTTCTAGACATATTTGCCTAAGCAAATAAATGTCCACAAAGAGCTTGAGAGCATGCATTAAATAAATAAGCGTTTGTTTGTTTGTTTGTTTGTTTGTTTATGTATTCATTCACTTTTCATCCGGATCGCTGTATCAACTCCCTGTAACCCCCTCTCAAGTCCCTCCTTCATCCCCCCTGCCTTCTCCTCTGAGAGTGGAGGCCCCAGTTTGTATCCAACCTAGTCTTCTTTCACATCAAGTCTCTGCACATCTAGGCACTTCTCCGACTGAGGTCAGACAAGCCAGCTGAAGTAAGGGACCAGGTTCCACAGACAGGCAGCTGCTTTAGGGATGCCCGTGCTTCAGCTGTTCAGGGTCCACATGAATACTCACCTGCACATCTGCTCCATGGTAGTGGGGACCTAAGTCAAGCCTGTGTGTGCTCTTTGGTTCAGCCACTGAGAGCTCCCAAGGGAATATGTTAGTTGACTCTGTTGGTCTTCCTATGGAGCTCCTATCCTCTTTGAGTCCCTCAATCCTTTCCCCAACTCTTCCATAAGAGTCCTCAAACTCTATCCAATATTTGAGTGTTGGTCTATGCATCTGTCTGAGTCATCTGAATAGAGTTTCTCAGAAGACAGCCATGTTAGGGTCCTGTCTGCAAGCATAACAGAGTATTATTAATAGTGTCATGGACTGTGCTCATAGGATGGGCGTCTAGTTGGGCTGGTTATTGCTTGGCTATTACTGCAATCTTTGCTTCATTCCGTCTCTCTGCAATTTTTGTAGACAGGATAAATTTTGTGTTGAAAGCTTGTATGTGGGTTGATGTCCTTATCATTCCACTGAGGTTTCTACCTGGCTACAGGAGGGGGCCTCCTCAGGTTCCCTATCCCCACTGCAGTGTCTTAGCTAAGATCTTTCTCATTGATTCTCGTGATCCTTCCTTACTCTTGGTCTCTGGCATGTTCTAGAGATGCCCCCATGAACATGAACAAGCTCAAATCATACTAAATCCTAGCACTGAGAAGTGTATCCCAAGTCCCAACTCTAGCCAGGAAGCTATAGAAACTATGTGCAACTGGGGCAACAGGGGTCCATAGCCAAGAAGCACCAGGAGAAGGCTACCCTCCCAAGAGCATGGAAAAGCCGTAAGGGGGGTTAGGGTGAGCACCACTGCTCCACTGGGATCCGCCTGGAACCAGCGGAATACAGGGGCTGAGGAAAACTCGGGGAAAGGAACCTCTGAACCTTCCAGTTTCCATCTGTGGGTGGAGACCTCTGTCTGGGTCACCAGCAGTCCAAAGCCAAGGAGTGCCAGGAGAAAGCTACCCTCCCAGGAGCGTGGAAAAGCTGTGAGTGGGGTTAGGGCGAGTACCACTGCTGACCAGGACCCACCTGGAACCTTCGGGTTACAGGGACTGAGATAAAGTTGGGGACAGGAACTTTCCGGTTTCCATCTGTGCCTGGGGACCTCAGCCTGGACCGCGGGGCTCCAGGGGAGAGCTGGTATCCCAGGAGTGCTGACACACCTTTGAGCACAGGCAGGGGCACCTCTTCTGTTCAAGCTCACTGGATCAAGAGGGACCCTTGCAGAGCCATCAGGACAAAGGAGCCAAGGGACAGCTGGGGACAGGATCCTTCTGGTTTCTATATGCACCCTAGAGCTGACCCTGTGCCATGGCTGTCCAGGTCCAAGTACCTCTCATAGAGAGATAGTCTTCAAGGAGTATTGACACAGAGGCCTACAGGAGGGGCAAGCCACAGCCAGATACAGTAAGACCAGCTAACATCAGAGTTAACAAGATGGCAAAAGGCAAGGGTAAGAAAATAAGGAACAGAAACCAAGGCTACTTGGCATCATCAGAACCCAGCTCTCACACCACAGCAAGCCCTGGAAACCCCAACACACCAAAAAAGCAAGACTCAGACTTAAATCATTTCTCATGTTGTTGATAGAAGACTTTAAGAAAGAAATTAACACCCTTAAAGATATACAAGAGAACAGAGATAAACAACTAGAAGCCCTTAAAGAAGAAACACAAAAATCCATTAAAGAATTACAGGAAAACTCAAAAAAACAGGCGGAATTACAGGAAAACACAATCAAACAGACAAAGGAAATGCACAAAACTATCAAGGAGATAAAAATAGGAATAGAAACAATAAAGAAATCACAAAGGGAGACAACCCTGGAGTTAGAAAACCTAGGAAAGAGATCAGGACTCATTGATGTAAGCATCACCAACAGAATACAAGAGATAGAAGAGAGAATCTCAGGAGCAGAAAATGCCATAGATAACATCAACACAACAGTAAAAGAAAATGCAAAATGCAAAATGCTTCTAAGCTAAAACATCCATGAAATCCAGGACACAATGAGAAGACAGAACCTAAGGATAATAGGTATCGAAGAGAGTGAAGATTCCCTACTTAAAGGACCAGTAAATATCTTCAACAAAATTATAGAAGAAAACTTCCCTAACGTAAAGAAAGAGATGAACATAAATATACAAGAAGCTTACAGAACTCCAAACAGATTGGACCAGAAAAAAATTCATCCCGTCACATTATAGTGAAAACACCAAATACACAAAACAATGAAAGAATATTAAGAACAGTAAGGGAAAAAGGTCAAGTAACATATAAAGGCAGACCTATCATAATTATACCTGACTTCTCACCAGAGACTATGAAAGCTAGAAGATCCTGGGCAGAACTCATACTGACCCTAAGGGAACACAACTGCCAACCCAGGCTGCTGTACTCAACAAAACTCTCAATTACCATAGATGGTGAAACCAAAATATTCTATGAAAAAACCAAATTTACACAATATGTTTCTACAAACCCAGCCCTACAAAGGATAATGGATGGTAAATGTCAATTCAAAGAGGGAAACTACACCCTAGAAAAAGCAAGAAAGTAATCTTTCAACAAACTCAAAAGAAAATAGTCACATAAAAGTAAAAATAACATTGAAAATAGCAGGAACCGCTGAGAACCCGGGAACAGAAAGACTCCGAAAGTTCCCGATCTCACTTGCAGGGGGAAACCTCTGCCTGTGACACCAGGAGTCGGTAGCCAAGGAGCGCCATAGAGAGGAAGCCTCACAGGAACTTGGAAGGCCCGTGAGTGGGGTTGAGGGGAGCAGCACCTCTCGCCCAGACCCGCCCGGATCTGC
>JAPYYD010003103.1:0-14543 GCA_028551405.1 Uromys caudimaculatus
TAAATCTGAGTCTTGCTTTTCTGGTGTGTTGGGGTATCCAGGGCTTGCTGTGGTGGGAGAACTGGGTTCTGATGGTACCAAGTACTCTTGGTTTCTGTTCTTTATGTTCTTACCCTTGCCTTTTGACATCTTGTTAACTCTGATGTTAGCTGATCTTACTCTGTCTGGTTGTGGCTTGCCCCTCCTGCAGACGTCTGTGTCAGTACTCCTTGAAGACCAGCTCTCTCTGAGAGGTGTTTGGGTTTGGAGAGCTGTGGCACAGGGTCTGCTCTGGGGTGCAGAAAGAAATCAGAAAGATCTTGTCCCTTGGTTCCTATGCCCTGATGGCTCTTCAAGGGTCCCTCTTGATCCAGTGAATTTGAACAGAAGTGGTGGTTTTGCCTGTGTTCAAAGGTGTGTCAGCACTCCTGGGATTCCCCGATCTCTCATGGAGCCTTGTAGCCCAGGCTGAGGTCCCCAGGCACAGACCCCTGGTAGCCCAGGCAGAGGTCTCCACCCACAGATGAAACTGGAAGGTTCAGAGGTTTCTTGCCCTCGGGTTCTCAGGCCTTGGATCTCTCCAGATCCGGGCGGGTCTGGGTGAGAAGTGTTGCTCACACACTCGTGGCTTTTCCAAGCTCCTGGAGGGTTGCTTTCTCCAGCACTCGTTGGCTATGGACTCCTGGTGACCCAGGCATAGGTCTCCACCCACAGATGGAAACCGGAAGGTTCAGAGGTTTCCTGCCCCCTGGTTCTCAGGCCCTGGATCCTGGTGGATCCAGGTGGGTCTGGCTGAGAAGTGTTGCTCCCCTTAACCCAACTCATGGCTTTTCCAAGCTCCTGGGAGGGTTGCTTTCTCCCGCCATATCTTTTCTTTTATGGGTTCATTATCTCTAGATGAAGTTGATTTTAGCAGATGATTGTTTATGGCCCCTTAAATTATTTTGTTTAAAATTATTCTGCAATACAGTATTTAGTTCAACCAGAATTCAATGCATTTATAGTTTCATTTTTATGATGTTCAGGTTCATTTGTATTTATTTTTAGATGGATAGATTTAGAAGACAAATTTATAATTGTAAAAAAAAAAAAACAACAAAACAAAACAAACCTCTACAATTTTAACAAATTTGGAGAAAAAATGTAATACATTACTGCATTGAAAAATGTCAGACTGATTTAGAATATTCAGGTCTGAAAGTCCAGATAATAAGAAAACTGATCAAATTATTAAGGAACTATATATTAAAAATGATAAAACTCTGTATTCTTATCAGTTTTTAAAAGGTGAAATGAATTTTGTAGGTTCTTTGTGAAGAGACATAAGAAATTATTTCTTTTATTTATTTTTCTCATTTGTTTTTGTTCTTTGAGACTTTGATACATTGTATTTTGATCATATTTATCCTCTCTCCAACTCATCCCATATCCATCTCCCCTTTCTATTTCATTCAACTGTGTCCTCTCATTTTATTTAAATCTATCAAGTCCAATGTGTGCTTCCCATCTACTCTTGATATGATCTTCACCGAAAGATGGTAACCTCACAAGAGGCTGCACCCTTCAAGAAAACTGACTCTCCCTCTTCAGAAGGGAGCAGTTGCCAATAGCTTTAGGTAAGGATGGGACTTAGTGCTCACCTTCCATCCCCGTGGTGGAATCTTGTCTTGCTTGAGTTTATGCATGCAGTCTCAACTGTCGTGAATTCATATGTAGAAGTCTTCTGCTCTGTGCACAAAACACTATTTCTTCATATTTCAACCTTCTCTTCATCAATGATTCCTGAGCCTTGAGCTCAGGATGAGATCTGATATAGATATTCTATTTAGGGCTGAGTGCCAGATATGGGTTTCAAGTTGTGAAGCAGACCTGAAGTCCAGTCAGAAGGTGGTTGATTTCTCCCATGATATTTATGCCACTATTGCACACGTATGCATATCTTTCCTGGCAGCTCATTGTTGTATCTCTCAGGGTTCACAGCCAGGTAGGATTACTGATTACCTTTCTCTTCTTGTAGTGTACATAGCACCTTCTAGAACTATGACAGCTGGCCAATAGAGATGAATCTTCTAGATAAGTTCTTGCTTGATTTCTCAGTGTTCTATGTGTAGTGTCTTAAGAAATTGGGTTTTAGTGTCAAGGTTTGAGTAACCTAGATCATTGGCAGTAGCCTGTTATATTGGGAGATTTATGGGACCTCATTGTCTATCAACTCAAAAAGAGGAAATCCACTCTTGCCACTGTTGTGTCTATTAGGGGCGTTGTTCCTTGTTATAGGGAACTCTATTTAAACTGCTTATACATGTGTATGTGTATATTTTAGATAGTTGCTTCAGGTTTCCAAATGACTTTATCAAAATGTCTTTAGTGTTAGTTCCACATTTTACTGTCTGATTCTGTGTCAACTTGACACAAGCTGGAGTCATCACAGAGAAAGGAGCTTCAGTTGAGGAAATGCCTACATAAGCCATAAGGCATTTTCTCAATTAGTGATCAAGGGGGAGGGCCCCTTGTGGGTGGTACCATCCCTGGGCTGGTAGTCTTGGGCTCTATAACAAAGCAAGCTGAGCAAGCCCAGGAGATCAAGCCAGTAAGTAACATCCCTCCATGGCCTCTGCATCAGCTCCTGCTTCCTGGCCTGCTTGAGTCCAAGTCCTGACTTCCTTTGGTGATGAACAGCAGTATGGAAGTGTAAGCTCAATAAACCCTTTTCTCCCCAACTTGCTTCTTGGTCATGATGTTTGTGCAGGAATAAAAATCCTGACTAAGACATACATATTCCATCCTCTATCTTGCCCTCTCACCTCGTTCTTAACCCTTTCTGTGCTATTATTAACCTCTAATCCTCCTTGCCATTGCTTTCTCTCTCCCTTGAAATTCATCCCCCCATGATCCCATGCTTATTTCCTGACGTTTATGGATATTCCCAACTGTGCACACATACCTCAGGAGTTACAGCTAACATCTATCCATGAAAGCATAGGATGTGTGTGTGTATGTGTGTGTGTGTGTGTGTGTGTGTGTGTGTGTGTGTGTGTATGTGTGTGTGTGTATGTGTATGTGTGTGTGTTATCTCTGGGCCACCAGGGCTTCATAGCCAAGTAGCGCCAGGAGAAACGTACCCTCCCAGGAGTGTGGAAAAGCCGTGAGAGGAGTTACATGAGTACCAAAATGATTATTTCCAGCTGCATTATTTACCTGTTAAATTCACAATTTCATAAGAGCTTAAGAATATTTTGTTATGTAAATTGGCCATATTTTCATTATTCATTCATTGTTGCTAGGTGCCTAGGCTGTTTCTATTTCCTGGCTCGTGTCACTAAAGTAGGACTGAATACAGATGGTATTTGTATAATAATACGTCTCTGCTTGTGGTTGACTTCTAAATTTTTGAGGAACCTCTGTTCAGAGTGCTGCACCAGTTTCTACCACCATCAGCAGAGAATATGTATTTCTCTTTTCCTACATCCAAGCCAGTCTTTGTCTTTTCGGGGAAGGATGGTCTTAACTATTTTAATTGGAGTAAGAGGAAATCTCAAAAGAGTTTTAATTTGCATTTACCGGGTAGTGAGTGATGTTGAATATTTAAAACAAATGTTTCTCATCCATTTGTAGTCCATCCTATGAAAACACTCTATTTGATTCCATGCCCCATTTTAAACTTGGCTTATATTGTTAATGTTTAGTGCGGTCTTTTTGTTATTGTTCTTCTTTGCATATTATAGATACTAACCCTCTGTGAGATGTAGAGATGGTAAAGGGTTTATTCCATTCTGTAGGCTTCATCTTCTCTTGAGTGATAGTGTCTCTTGCTGTATAACTTTTAGATTAATGAGGTCTTATTAATTTTTGTTCTTAACACCTATGTTATCAAGATCCTATTCAGAAAATCTTTTCCTGTGTGATAAAGTTCAAGCATATTACATACTATCTCCTTTCTCAGATTCAGGGTATCAGGTCTTATGTTGAGATAAAGATCAAGTTTCATTCTTCTACATGTAGCTATCTAATTAGATAAGCATCATCATTGAAGTTATTTTGTCTCCAATGTGTATTGTCAGCTTCTTTGTCAAAAAATCATTGACTATAGGAGTGTGGACTTAAGTGTGTCCTCAGTTTTATTCTACTGATCAACACGTGTTTTTTATGCTATTACCATGCTTTTCTTATTACCATAACTCTGTAGTATAACTTGAAATCTGGGATGATATTCCTCCAATTTCTCTTATTGTAAAGGATTATTTTCAATGTCTTTTTTATTTTCACACAAAATTTAAGTTTTTTAAAAAATTTTTGTGAAAAATTGCATTGGAATTCTGATGGTGATTGCGTTGAAATTGTTTTTGGTAGGATGGCCATTTTTCCATTGTTATTCCTATAAATCCATGAGCATGGGAGGTCTTTCCCTTCTGTATCTTCTTTGATTTCCTTTGTCAATGTCTTTATGTTTCCATTGTACAAGTGTCTTGTGTCCTCGGTTATATTTATTTCAAGTGTTTTGGATTATTTTTAATGTTACTGTGAATGGAATCATTTTCTTGATGTCCTTCTCGGCATGCTTGCCATTTTTGATTAGTAACTACTGATTTGTGTGCTAATTTTGCATCCTACTACATTGCTGTAGATTTGTGGTGAAGGCTATTGTATAGCATCATATCATCTGAAAATAAGGATGTTTTGAGAGATTTTGCATAGAGAGTTGAGTAGAGAGAATCTCTTGTGCACTGTGTGGAAGCATCACCTGTCAGTAAAAAGCTTATGGCCTATTAGCAAAAGGCAGAAAGTAATAGGTGGGAGTTCCAGTAGAGAGATTAGAGTAATGGGAGAGAGTCAGAGGCAGGAGGATTTACCCTAGACTCTGAAGAAGACAGACAATGAAACTGAGAAGAGGTAAGTAGCCTTATGACAGACTTAGACTAGTCTAACTGGGATAATTGAGTTATGAGGTAGTGGAAATGAGCCAAAGGTTATAGCCTAGGCATCTATTCATAAAGAATTAAGTCACACAGTCATTAGTTTGGGGACAGGGTTCAGCTGGAAAACGTTGAGCCTACAAGTTGGGTCCTACACAGATAAACTTTTTGAATGGTGTTATTGCATCCCAGCTTTGATATCAAGGTATAAGAAATACCTAGAGAGTTTGATGATCTTAAGAACTTCCTATCTGAGATAATGAATACTTCTGAGAAATAAAGTTCTCATATGGCAGATACTCCATAAAAGTTGAGGATAGTTAGCCAGGGAAGAAAACTCAGCATACTCTTTTTTTTTTTCCATTTTGCCCCCACCCTTTTTTTTCTTTCACCTTGGTCCATCCTCAACATACCTCATTACAAATACATTGAAGTTTATAACTCATGAAACTATCATAACTCTAGAACTCACTTTTGGGTGGAATGATGTAATAGAACCCATGTAACAGTATGACCCAATGTAATATAAATCTGACACCATCCTCTATCTCAGAGTAAAAAACAAAGTCTATACCAGTTATCGTTTCCACAAGTTCAATAACATGGAAACACATTCTCTTTTACTGCAATGTAGACTAATTGTTTTCATGGAGCTTTGGTCAAAGGGAAGAAGATATTGTCCATACTACTTTTGTCAAATGTATTCAGAGCATTATATCAAGCACCCAGTAATTTTTTGAACTTCATTTTCCCAAACTGCTTTGCATGGGTTTAGCCTCGCTGTAGTTTGTGAAGATACCACTGTTTAAAGTGGCACATCTCTTGCGTCATTTTCCCTTAGTATTTATATTCACTAAGCTGATGAATCTTCCATGACTTTCAAAGCTCTGACATCTCCTTCATTTCTGCATTGCCTGTCCTATCCTACCACCCACCCCATTGGTATAAAGGCATCTTCATTAAGGAAATTAATTTTCTTTAGTAAACTTTTTGGACCGAATTTCACTCTGTGGTCCATGCTTCCCTGGAACTCCTGGCAATCTTGCCTCTGAACCTTAAGCACTGGACTAATTGCAGATGTGCACACCAATTCGTGTGTCTTGTTCCTTGTGATTTTCTTTCACTTCACTCCAAAGGAGCCCTTCTAAAACATGAGTCTTATCAGCTCATGTATAAAGTCCTGATATGGAAACCCCTTGCTTAGAGAAGCATGCATATATTCTTTAATACTGAGTTTGAAACTGAACCTATTTACATTTCCAGCTCTACCTCAAGTGCTTCTGTTTATCTCTTGCTAAAATTATTAAACTACTGAACATTTTTCAGAAAAAATGAAAATAGAACTAATTTTAATAAAATAACTTACAATAAAGGAAAGTGGGAAAGCCTTTAGAGACAGAAAAAAACTATTGTTTTTGTTTATTTTTTTGTTTTTTGATACTTTATTTACATTCCCAATGTTTCCCCCTTTCTAGGTCTCCTCTTTGGAAGCCACCTATCCCCTCCCCCTCCCTCATCTCTGTGAGGGAATTCCACCTCCCATCCACCGCCCTTGCACTCCCATATTCCCACCTTGACATTCCCCTTTACTGGGGCCTTTCCTTCCCCATATTGCTATCTCTTTGCAACAGAGACCATTAGAGACAGTCACAACCAATCAAAATGCAGAGTTATGGAGCTCAGTCCCAATGGATACACATGCAAAACATTCCTACATCTAAGGTTCAGTAATTATTGTGGAGCAGAGGAAAGATAGATTGTAGGAGCTAGAGGAGCAGAAAGTTTGATGTGAGTGTGTGTCTCCTAGTAATATCAGAAGCTACAGCCATAAAGTGTCACCAGCATGACAGCCTAAACATTAGATGAATAAGGACAGTAGCAGCACACATGCTAATGTGGACAGGGAAAATCCCAAGAGGTCTCAACCCTACACAAAGAATTACAGGCAACTAAGGAATACTGAGAGCAGGAAAAATCATCTCCCCAGGGAAGAGCACAGTTGGTTCTCCGGTACACATGGTCAGTTCTGAAAACCCATGTATAAATAACATTATACTGACAGAGCAGTTTGTACTTACATATTTAGAAATATATGTGCATGTGTGTGTATGTGTATAACAACAATTAATGAAAACAGAGGGCATGAAGTTGAAAGAACAGGGGAGGTATATGGGAGGGTTTGGAGGAAGTAAATTCAACCCCCCCCCAAATTGAAAAACCACAACTAACCAACCAAACAACCAAACAACCAAACAAACAAAAACTCCATATATGATCAAAATGCAGAAAACAGCAGATCCTGGGGTATAAAGCCCAAAGGGTACATCTACAATACAACTCCAGGACATAAGGCTTGGGAACAATGATGAAGAGGGGGGAAGACTTTAGGCCAGACTAGTTGGGAATCTGATGTGAGATTGGGATTCCTAGAAATGACAGAGCTGCCTCAACTATGAGAGCTCAACTGTGTGGCTTCCTGAACACGACCTGAACAAGGATATACTAAAGTGGAAGGGGGAAGTCTCAGGGGCGCTACAACTACACAGAGAACTATAAGTCAATGAGGAATTCTGAATGGGGAGAATTAGTTTTCTGCAAGAGTCTGCTCCCTAATTAGTTGTCCAATGTCAAGTAAGTAGTCATCCCTTTAATATTGTATGTAAAAGAAATGTTAAACAGACTCAACGTGTTTTATTTATACATTTATGAAAAATGTGCCATGAATTTATGGGACAGTGAGGAGGTGGGGGACATGGAAAGAATTGGAAGGAGAATTAGTTATAATGAAATTATATTTTAGTTTTAAGAAGAAAACAAACTTTAAAACATGAGTTGTGAATTTATAACTACTATAAAACCATTAAACATTTCTGAACATTTAAAAAATGTAATAGCACAACTTTGAAAAACATTAAAACTAGACAAGATAAGGAGACATTTCTAAAAGGAAAACATAAAAATGGCCCATAGATTTCTCTAAAAGTTACTGATCACCAGGGAAATCATATCAAAGCCACAGTGAGATACCATTACACCCCAAGAATGGGTGTTATCAAAAACAGTAAGACGGTATGTATGTAGGAAATAGTAGAAGCTGTTACAGAACATAGTTTAAGTAAGGAAGAAATTATACAAAACAGTGTTAAGGTCTCCAAGGAATAAAAGTAGGGCTCATGTAAGACCCAGAAGTTTCACTACTGGATATCCAGCAGGGAGAACAGCCATTGCTCACTGCGACACTACTAACAGCACAAGAGATGGAAGCAACCCAAGTGCCCACCAAGTGATGAATGCTAAATAATATATTTCAGTATACCGTTATTCACCCAGGAAAGGAATGAAAGCCTTTTTGCAACAGATAGAACTGGAGATCACTATGTTAAGTGAAATGACCCAACACCTAAGGACAGGCGATGCACTACCTCGCTTGTGGAATACAAAACTCTGGCTTGAGAAACCTAGAGTAGAATACTGGTTGTCAAACACAGGCATGTCCGATGGATGCTAGACCACTGTAAGATAGGAGTAAGATATTCCAGTGTGCTGTCACATAGTAGGGTAACTGAAGGCAATTCTTTCATGCTGTATATTTCAACAAGCTAGAAGAAGGAGTCTTGAATGTTTTCATCACACACATTTGAGATATGTTCAATTTGGTTTAAGTATTATTTACTAGCTATATCTGTTAAAACACCACACATTACCACATTAATATATATATATATATTGACTAAATAAATTTAGTTTATGAAGTGTATTTCTTTGGGAGCTTTTGAATACAATGTTAACCTGAGTCATTTCATTGGACTTTAATAACGTGGTAATTTTTGTACAAATACAGTAAAAGTATGGCATATTGGCATGATAAGATTGTTATCTGTAGTATCAATTATGCAGATAAATGGAAGTGATAAATCAGACAGTGAACTTGGAGTGTTTGTTCAAGTTAAGTATAAATAGGTAAGTTCTACCACTACTAATAAGTCTGTCGTCCATGTAGTACTGATTAATACTCACACAGCTTTTAGAATTACATGGATTAGTCCATTATTTGTAGTGATTGCAAGACAAATGGGGACAAGAAAATGGCTTCTTATGCCACCATGCCTTTTGCATGCACTGGGATATCACACTCAATTCACCAATATCTACAACTGTATATATGCCAGTAATTTTTAAAAACTGTATTAGTTTCTAGGATCTGAACAAAAGGGCATTATTTTTCTGCCAAATTTGACCCAATGGTTAATTCAATGTGTGTGTGTGTGTGTGTGTGTGTGTGTGTGTGCTCTGTGTGTCTGTATTAGCATGTGTGCATTTGCGAGAGAGAGAGAGAGAGAGAGAGAGAGAGAGAGAGAGAGAGAGGAGAGAGAGAAGCAATCTCCTACTATTTAAAACTGGAAACGATGTAGCTTTAAGAATTTTAATGACAATAAGATTATTATCATGCAAAGAGTAAAACTAAAGTAGATGCTCACCAGTTCCTCAAGAATAAAAAAGAACCTCAGCACTTAGGTTGTTAACCTCATGCTGTTTTAGAGAAAAGGAGGCTGGCTCTATAGCCCTGCATGATGAGATGGTTCAGTGGGTTGAACAACAGCACTGACAGCTCACAGAAAGATAGATCTACACATGATCCTTGTACCTTATGATACCTCAAATGGCAAAAGCTATGATTGAGAATCTTTTTCAAAAGGTTTTCTTTTATCATTTTAGCTTTTATGTATTTGTATGTCTATATGTATTTATGTCGCATGTGAACAGTGCTTGCAGAAGCCAGAAGAAGGTGTCAAATCCTTGGAGCTGGAATCTCAGGTAATTGTTACTTACCCAATGCAGGTCCTGGAAATCAAAGTCACTGGGAAAACAGCAGGTGCTCTCCATTGCTGGGTCACTTGCACTAGTTTTGTTTGGGTTATTATGATAAACAGCATGATCAAAAGAGACTTGGGGAGAGAGGGGTTTATGTTAGTTTACACCTTCTGGTAAGAGTCTGTCACCAAGCAGAAGTCAGGGCAGGAACTCAAGGCAGGAACTGAAGCAGAGACCAGGGATGAATGCTACTCACTGGCTTCTCACTGACACATGCTTAGCCTTCTTTCTTAAACAATCCTGGCTTTCCTGCCACTCCGAGTGGCCTGGCCCCTGCCAAGTCAATCATCAATATAGGTAATCTCGTACAGACTGTGTCCAAGGCCAATCTGACCTGGGAAATTACTCAGATGACTTTTCTCTTTCAAAGTGACTTTAGGTTTGCATCAAGTTCACAATAAAATCTAACCAGGAGGCCATCTTTCCAAGCCCTGAATGAAAATCCTAAGAGGGGTCATTTATTATTTGTATGGATCCCAGATGCCATCATGAATACTCTTTTATGTTTATTGGTGTTTTCCTTACTTGTTAGTCTGCACACTTCATATGTACCTAGTGCCCACAGAGGCCAGAAGACCAGAAGAGGGCATCGGATCTCCTGGAACTATAGTGATAGATGTTTGTGAGCGGCCAAGTGGACAGGGGGAATTTAAAGAGTGCTGGTTGCTTTTCCAGAGGACTGGGGTGTAATTCCCACCACCCACATGGTCTGATAACTATAAGTCTACTTCCTGGGGCTCCAATGGCCTTTTCTGCCTCCAAGAATACTGCATGTACATGGTGCACAGACATACATGCAGACAAAACACCACTATGAAACCCATATGGAAGATGTATAAATCACAATAGTTTCTACCTTAAGGGAAGGAATAAGGATTCAATAAGATTTCTTGCATAAGAAAATGAATTAAATAAGTGGCAGATATCATATGATGAGGTTTTCAGAAAGCATTTAAACGGCAGATGGTGTTTTCATGGCTGAAAGAGAGAAATGTATACATAGGAGGAATTGTTTAAGTCCTCAAAAGAAGTTTGGCTCAAATTAATATACAACCTTTTTTTCTTTTGTCTTCTGGTAGATGATAGAGGATAAGACTTTCAGAGACGCAGAAATGACAACAATAAAAGAATTGAAGATTGGATTAAAATTTTGGAAATTATCATGGTAGGTTTTGTTTGGCTCATAGACAGTGTGGAATTTCCCTCTAGTCTTATAACTGTGTACTTCTGAAACTGTAGATGGTTTTACAGAATGCTGTTGCATCTACAAATGTCTAGAAAATAGCAGAGTTCTGATTTTCACATGTAGATGAGAATATTCATATGTATTAATATATAATTAAAGTGTATTATTTCTGGGTAAAATGTTGAAACATTATTTTAGATAAGAAACCTTGACAAACATAAAAATTGTATAAAGCCTGAAATTATGAAGCTTATAGGATTAGCAGTTTGGGAGAATCATAGACTCACTTCTCAGGGCTTGTGAATGAATATATCCAGGCACGCGAACACTATATCGACCTCTCTCAGCAAGACTTTATTTGATGGAAATCATCACAATAGTTCAGTACAGAAGAAAATAATATAATTTATCAGGGTTTTAAAGCTTATACTAATAGTGCTATTATCCGGGCATCCCTAATTTTCTACTCACGATGACCCTTGTCATCAGCCTCTTGAGGGCTCCCTTTACCTCTCTGTTCCTGAGTGTGTAGATGAGGGGGTTCAGCATGGGTGTGATGATCCCATAAAAGAGGGACACCATTTTGCCCCGGTCCTTGGAAGTCGGGGATGGTGGCTGCAGATACATGTAGATGGCAGTGCCATAAAAAAGTACCACCACGATGAGGTGGGAGCCACATGTCCCAAATGCCTTCCGCGGACCTTCAGCTGATCTTATTCTTAACACTGCTCGGACAATAAAGGCGTATGATATGAGGATGAGAGTCACAGGTATTAAAAGGAAGACAGCACTTATAAAAAATTGTTCACTTTCAATTGTTGTCGTATCCACACAGGACAACTTGAGCAGGGCAGGGATCTCACAGAGGAAATGGTCCACTTCATGGTGACCACACAATGGCATCTGAAGCGTGCATGTGGACTGCAATATTGAGTTCCCGAATCCACTGATCCAACATGCAGCCGACAATTGGAGGCAGAGCCTTTCGTGCATAATAACTGAGTAGTAGAGAGGCCAACAGATGGCTACAAACCTGTCAAAGGACATGACACCCAGGAGAAAACATTCAGTGCCACCCAAGGCCAGGAAAATGAAAAGCTGGGCCACACAGCCACCATAGCTGATCACCTTCCGGGTGCTGCATATGTTGATGAGCATCTGTGGGACTGTGCTTGTGGTGTAGCACAGGTCCAGCAGGGACAGGTTAGTGAGGAAAAAGTACATGGGGGTGTGGAGTCTGGAATCCAGGCGGGACAGAAGAACTATCATCATATTTCCAAAGATGGTCAGAATATAGGACACTAGAAACACCACAAAGAGTGGCAGCTCCAGCCATGGCCGATCTGAAAACCCTAAGAGAATGAATTCCCGTGAGATGCTCTCATTGGCCAGACTCATGTTAAATGGTACAGCCTCCGGGTCCTTGGAACACAAAGGATTATAAGCTGGTGGACATGCTTATTGGATGTGTCAGTTAGTTATGAAGTGATGACGCTGCAGAGATTTGTGCATTCACAGAGTGATTCTGTTAGGGTGAAAATGTATTGACAGAAGTTTAAATGTCTGTCACACCTTTCAGAGGTGTTGTTCTATTCCTAACATTTTTACTGAAGTGACTTCAAGGTTACAGCACTTTATCAGTGTCTACTGTCATAGAACATCATCTCCTCTGGTGTTTGTTATTTTATGGATGGGTTGTTCTCTGGTCTTTTTACCAGGTATCTGCTATCTGGGAGATACAACTATTGCTCCTGTTATTTGAATCCAGTTTAATTTCATGCCAGAGTCAGTGAGAGTATCTGTTTGTAGGGGTTGGTGAAAATTATTTAAATCTAATTTCTCCACTATTCCTGCCTTCTCTCAAATAAATCCAGATATTATAGCATCTATAGTAAGTTTTCAGACACCATGTCAAGAGACTAATCCTATCACTCTCATGTTGGACAATCTACATAGGACTGTTGGCTCATGTGACATCTGAGGCTGGCAGGTCTGGCTCATGCACTCCTAACCCTCTTCTGTATCTAGTTACATTGCTCTGAGAATGTTTCTTGTCCCCTGATATTCAGGTTCCTCATTTATATGATAAAGACACAAATCAATTTTCTGGCTTGCTGAGAATCACCAGTGCAACCCATTGAGCCTGACTCTGGGTAGGAACAGAGGAGTGTGAATCAAGCAGCCACAGTGAGGGAAGGACTGAGGAGCTCAGGACACTTACTTAGAGCTTTTACAGTGCTCAATTTCCTAGGGGCCATCATCACAAGTGGTTGTGTGACAAGTCCAGCAGTCAGCTTCAATCCCAGGGGCCAAGGAAACTCATCCTAAGTATGGCTGTTACCTTTTGTATAAACCATTTGGCAGTCCCTTGTCCCCTGGAGTACAGAAGTCCAACAGTTGTAACAGAGTGCTGGGATGCTTTGTGTAGAGGTGATTCAGAATCTTAAATACCCTGGAAGTAGTATTTATAGCAAGTCCAACATCTAAAAAGTGTGTATTCCAAAGAAACTTCCACAGGAAACTAAGTTTCAATATATATTTTATCAATATGAGAAGGTTATTTTTCCAATTTTATCCAGATTCATTCAAATATCAATTGGTATTGTCTTTTTCCCTCTCTTTTTTAAACATTTAGTTCCTCTCATCTGTTAGGTATTCCTAAAAGTAAGATATGAAATAATATTTCAGTGTATTTGTGTGTGTGTGTGTGTGTGTCTGTGTGTGTTTGTGTGCACGCTGGTATGTGCTAGTTTGCACACATGCATGCTACAGCGTCTATATGAAGGTGAGAGGACACCATCAGCTGCTGTTGTCTTTTACCTTGCTTGAGACAGATTTTCTATTTTGTTGTTCTTGTTGCATATGGCAGGCTTGCTGGCCCTCAAGACTGAGGTGATTCTCCTGTCTCTCTCTCATCTTGCTAGAAGCACTGGGATTCCAAAGAGCACCTAGTGCTCAACCTAATGTGGTTTCTCTGGTTTTGAACTCAGTCCTCAAATTTGTGTAATAAGAAACTCAATGGATGAGCCATTATCTCAGTAGTTTATTTCTTTGAGATATGGTCTCATGTATCCTAGGCAGGCTTGAATTCACACTTCCTTTCCAGTGACACCAGATTGGCTTATTATTCTCAAATTACCTCATTCTTATGAGGGAGTCTTTTCAATGTAATTTTTCTCTTAAGTATGTAGATAAGCAATAGGAGATTCCCTTCCCACACACACTGCTAATAAGAGAAGGTTTTACATAACATTTACTCTTAGAAAAGATGAGCCCTGAAGGCAGAAGCCTGGGTTTACATGCTCCTCTAGCTTAGGTTGTTTTCCTGAGAGAGCCCAGATCTGCTTGAGCAGCAACTAGAAGGAGAAGCTGACCTGTTGTCAAGCCTGGTGTTCCACCAAGATCACAAATATCTTCTAATGCTCAAATTCTAATGAGAATTTATTTAGTAACTTTTTGTATATTCTACTTACCTCTATCTTAAGCATGAGAGTCAGAAAAATTCGTTTTGATTTCCAAAAAGTCTGACATTCAAACAAAACTAATTTAAAAGGCACAAACACAAGGCCATTTCCATATGCTACTTAGTCATA
>JAPYYD010003104.1:0-14542 GCA_028551405.1 Uromys caudimaculatus
GGGAGCTGTCCCTCAGGGTCCGCTCTGGGGTGCAGAACGGAATCAGAAGGATCTTGTCCCCAGCTGTCCCTTGGTTCCTATGCCCCAAAGGTTCTGTAAAGGTCTCTCTTGATCCAGAAGTGGTGGTTTTGCCTGTGCTTAAAGGCATGTCAGCACTTCTGGGATTCCCTGTTCATGTGGAGCCTTGTGGCCCAGGCTGAGGTCCCCAAGCACCAGTGTAAATTGGAAAGTTCACAGTTTTTCTGTCCCTGGGTTCTCAGGCCCCAGATCCCGGCAGATCCGGGCGGGTCTGCGCGAGAGGTACTGCTCCCCTCAACCCCACTCACGGCCCTTCTAAGTTCCTGGGAAGTTACCTTTCTATGGCGCTCGTTGGCTACCGACTCCTGGCGTCCCAGGCAGAGGTTTCTGCCTTTCTATGGCGCTCGTTGGCTCCACACACACAAACTTACACAGACACACAGATACAAACACACATGACTAACTGCTCAATCGACTTCTATATTTGTCTGGTCAGGTGAGCTATAAAGTGCCAAAACTTCTATACTCATCTTAAAATACCCTACAGAACGTAAGAAATCAGCTCACCTACAAAATGCTCATCATTTAGAAAACAAGTCAGTAGAGGGGTGAAAAATGGCACAGTCTTTAAAAACACAGTGATTGTCATCCCAGGCCCTGTGAAGAGAGGGAATAATGAATTTTTTAGAGAATTGCTGGGATAACGAGATGGACTATTTAATCAATGTTGCTAAAACCATTGTGGCCATCACAGGTTTATTAAAAAGATAGCATTTTTACGTTAACAGACATATAACAAAAAAGTGGGTATCTAAACAAGAATACAAAGAACTGAAGAGAAAGGAAAAGTAGTGTGTCACTCCTCATGGCACACCAAGGTGACAAAAGCACTCTCCAAAAGAGATGAGAGATTTGTCTTGAAAACTTGCTGCTATGCCTAGTGGTTTGGTGACAGTTTACTCAGACTTAATGATGAGTGAATCTTTCATTCAGACACATGCCTACTCCATCCTTCTGATATGTCCATGTTTGCACAACACTGGCCATGGAAAAACAATTGGTTTTCATACTCACACACAAAAATGTAAATTCTATGCTGTCTTCTTTGAAACCAGTTTCTTATTTTTTTTTTTTTAATTTTTTTTTATACTTTATTTACATTTCCAATGTTTCCCCCTTTCTAGGTCTCCTGTTTGGAAACCCCCTATCCACTCCTCCTCCCCTGCCTCTATGAGGGTATTCCACCTCCCACCCACCTGCCCACCCACTCCCAAATTCCCACCATGGCATTCACCTTTACTTGGGCCTCTAACACTCTCAGGCCCAAGGGTCTCTCCTCCCCCTGATGGTCAACAAGGCCCTCCTCTGCCACATATGTGGTCTGAACCATGTGTCCCTGGATGTGTATTCTTTGTTTGGTAGTCCAGCCTCCAGGAGGATCAGGGGTGGGGGTCAGGCCAATTGACACTATTGCTCCCTCCGTGGGGTTGCAAACTCCCTCAGCTCCTTCAGTCCCTTCTCCAACTCCTCCATCTGGGACCTCACTCTCAGTCCAGCAGTTACTGTAAAGTGAAACTTGGGTAATCTGGTCTTTTGGGCTAATATCAACTTATCAGTGAGTACATAGGATATTCGTTCTTTTGTTACTGAGTTACCTCACTCTGGATGATATTTTCAAGTTCCATCCATTTGCCTGAAAATTTCATTAAGTCATTGTTTTTAATAGCTGAGTGTTACTCCATTGTATAAATGTACCACATTTTCTGTATCCATTCTTCTGATGAGGGACATCTGGGTTGTTTCCAGCTTCTGGCTATTGTAAATATGGCTGCTATGAACATAGTGGAGCATGAGTCTTTATCACATTTTGGGGCATCTTCTGGGTATATGCCCAGGGGTGGTATAGCTGGGTCCTCAGGTAGTATTATGTCCATTTTTCTGAGGGTCTGCCAAACTGATTTCCAGAGTGGCTGTACCAGCTTGCAATCCTGCCAACAACAGAGGAGTGCTCATCTTTCTCCACATCCTTGCCAGCATCTACTGTCACCTGAGTTTTTGATCTTAGTCATTCTGACTGGTGTGAGGTGGAGTCTCAGACTTGTTTTGATTTGCATTTCCCTGATGACTAAGGATGTTGAGCATTTCTTTAGGTGCTTCTTAGCCCTGCAAATTTCCTCAGTTGAGAATTCTCTGTTTAGCTCTGTTCCCCATTTTTTGATGCAGTTATTTGGTTTTCTGGAGACTAACATCTTGAGTTCTTTTTATAGATTGGATATTAGCCCTCTATCAGACGTAAGATTGGTTAAGATCTATTCCCAATCTGTTGGTTGCCGTTTTGTCCTATTGACAGTGTCCTTTGCTTTACAGAAGCTTTGCAGTTTCATGAGGTCCCATTTGTCGATTCTTGATCTTAGAGCATAAGCCACTGGTGTTCTGTTCAGGAACTTTTCCCCTGTACCCAAATGTTTGAGACTTTTCCCCACTTCTCTTCTATTAGATTCAGTGTATCTGATTTTATGTAGAGGTCCTTGATCCCCTTGGATTTGAACATCATACAGGGAGATAGGAATGGATCAATTCTCATTCTTCTACATGGAGACCATCAGTTGAACCAGCACCATTTGTTGAAAATGCTGTCTTTTTCCACTGGATGGTTTAGCTCCTTTGTCATAAATCAAGTGACCATATGTGTGTGGGTTCATTTCTGGGTCTTCAATTCTATTCCATTGATCTGCCTGCCTGTCACTGTACCAGTACCATGCAGTTTTTTATCACTACTGCTCTGTAGTACAGCTTGAGATCAGGGATGCTGATTCCCCCAGAAGTTCTTTTGTTGCTGAGAATATCTTTTGCTATCCTGGGTTTTTTGTTGTTCCAAATACATTTGAAAATTGCTCTTTCTAAGTCTATGAAGAATTGAGTTGGAATTCTGATGGGAATTGCATTGAATCTGTAGATTGCTTTTGGCAGGATGGCCATTTTTACTATATTAATCCTCCCAATCCATGAACATGGGAGATCTTTCCATTTTCTGAGGTCTTCTTCAATTTCTTTCTTCAGAGACTTGAAGTTCTTGTCATACAGATCTTTCACTTGCTTGGTTAGAGTCACACGAAGATATTTTATATTGTTTGTGACTATTGTGAAGGGTGTCATTTCCCTTATTTCTTTCTCAGCCTGTTTATCCTTCAAGTATAGGAAGGCTACAGATTTGTTTGAGTTAATTTTATATCCGGCCACTTTGCAGAAGTTGAAACCAGTTTATTCTTAAGTCATCTCTTTCACATGTCCATGTGTCCTAAGTTTTTATGTTGAAATATCTCTCTCTCTCTCTCTCTCTCTCTCTCTCTCTCTCTCTCTCTCTCTCTCATTCTGTGTATGCATATGTGAGTGTGTGTGTGTATGAGTATATTATTGTGCATGCGATATGTCTCTTTCTAACTAGTGTTAAGGCAGTGTTGCTTGTGTGTTTTCTGGCATTTTGCATACTCCAGATAACCTGGGACATAAATTAACACATGATTCTCCTGTCTTACATTGTATCTCATGTGGAAGTGCTTGAATTATACATGCATACCACCTTATGTACTTAGTTTTTATGGGTATCTTCAGATCTTTCTCGGATCACTAGAGTTGGGTGACAAGTGCTTTTACTTTGTGAACTAACTTAATAGGCCTTGGCTGTTAAATTTTATGTATGCATTTGCAGAGTTTTATTAATTCTACAAAGACTAGCATAGTATGACAAAATTGTCCAACCATGATCTCTAGGAAACTATTATCAACTGAACACAGGGTAATTGGACAAAATACCCCTTTGAGTTATAATCTTGTTATTTTCTATCCCCAAATGGTGCATGATGAGTCTTTTGCACAGTTAATTGAAAGCTTCCAAATAAAAATATCTGTTGGAAAAATTGAGAAAAACTTAATAATACACATTAGACAACTAAAGAAGATGAATTTGGCATTAATATGTTTTCTTTATATTCTATCTCTGGAGTCCAGAAGGTGAATCGGAAGAAATGACTCCCCAGAATTTTCTTCTGCCCTCCATACTCCACTGTACATACTCACTACTTCTAATTAAAAAATAAGAGAATGAATGAATAAATAAATAAATGAATAAATAAATAAAGTGGATTTTGAAGAACAGAAGCATGACATACATCAGCATCAGCAAATTGAACTTGCTTTTTAAAATAAAATATTATCCATCAGGTTTCATAAAGCTCATCTCCAGGTTTACTATAAACAGGGGACACCATGAGAAGTCTTCTTTGAAAAGAAAGATGACAGGTAACAATATGCAGTAAAAATAAATGGAAAGAAATGAAGTCAAGAGTCTATGATTTGTATTAAACCTGGCTGAGTGGAACACAAGAAAAAGAACAAAGTGAGTATATGAATGTGAGCAGGGACGACCATTGAAGTGAAGGCTTGCTATTCTTACTTGAGAAAGCAGGAGCATTTAGGAGGAAAGAGCAACAAGAGCTAGACATGCAAAGAACCTGTAAATGGTTTTCTCTGTTATCTCAAGTCATAGAAAATGAAGCAAATCTAAATTACCTGATTATTGTTAGCTGCAGTTGAATCAGAAAACTCTCTGCCTTAAAACGATGACACATACCTGCTTTCTAATGCACATTTATGTAAGTGTGTGGGTAAGGAGGATTTCTATGCCTGAGGACATGCATGGAAACATGGGGACAACTCCAGGGGTCAATACCAACCTGTCCCCTTATTTGAGAAAAGGTTTCACTACTACTGCACATACCAGTCTAGCTGATCTGTGAACCTCCAAGAAAGCTTCTGTTTCTATCTTCAGTCTTTCCTTAGGAACACTGAGAAGATAGACATGCGTGTCCATGTCTGATTTTTTGGGGTTCTGGGGATCTGATCTCATGTTCTCATAATTGATTGCTCAGCAGACATCTTTTCTAATGAGGCATGTCCCCACCCCTCAACATTATTTTTTATTTGTATGCACTAAGCAGTAAAGAAGTGCCCAGTACACCGCCATGTACCAACCAATCCACTAATCATTGGTGCCATCACACAAAATTTAAAACCAAATAATACAAGTAAATAACAAAGTGTTAAGCCATTGATATTTTCTATAACTCTATTTTAGATAGCCAATGGTTCTAAATGAAAACATAAAGTCAAAATACACAATATCTAAGAGGATTTTGCTGTTGTTTTTGTTCTTTCAGCTCAACACTGGATGCATTATTTTTATTTTTATTTTATTAATCATTCCACTCTTTTACATATCAAATGATATCCCACTCCCTGGTTACCCCTCCACCAACCTCCCATTCTACATCCTCCTCCCCCTCTCCTTTGCCTGTATGAAGGTTCTTCCTAATCCACCCACCCTATCCTGTCCCACTCCTCCAGCATCTCCTTACGCAGGGACATCAAACCTCCACAGAAACAAGGGCCTCCCCTCTCATTGCTGTCACACAAGACCATCCTCTGTTCCATGTGTATCTGGAGCGAAGGATCCATCCAGGCACACTCTTTGGTTGGTGGTCTACTCTCTGGGAGCACTGTGTTGTCAGACCAGACTATGCTGTACTTCCAATGGTGTTGGAATTCCCCTCTGCTCCTCCAGGCCTTCTACCAGCTCCCCCACCAAGTTCTCTGAGTTCAGCCTGATAGTTGACTTCAACCATTCATTTCTGCATCAGTCAGTTGCAGGCCAGATCTCCCAAGGAACCGACACACCAAATTTCGGTCAGCAACTGCTTCTTGATCATGGCAACAGTGTCCGGTTTGGTGTCTGCAGACATGAAGGATCCCCAGGTGAGGCAGTCCCTGGATGGCCCTTCCTTCAGTCTCTGTTCCATTTTTGTCCCCATTCTTTCTTTGAACAAGAACATTTCTAGGTTGAAAAATTTGAGATGGGAGAGTGGAACTATCCCTTAACCAGGGGCCCTGAAAACGTTCAAATATTGATAACAGTATCCGAACTTTAACAATGAAGATAGAAGTAATTATATGAACTCTTTAAAAAGAGGACAATGGGGCAAAAATGTAAACACATTTCACACTTATAAGAAGCTGTCATTACGAAGCCTGTTGTTCCAGTTTCCTTCTGCTTCTGTAACAAACACCATGACCAAAAACATCATAGGAAAGGAAAGAATTTATTAGGCTTACAGCAATAAGTCACAATCTTCAATGGAGGTCACAGAAACAACAGCAGGAACAGTATTCACCACAGACTAATACTCAGCTTCCTTTCAAACACAAGCCAAGGCAACCAGACCCAGGAATGGTGCCCTCCAACATCAAACAGTAAAAAAGACAAGCCCACACAGGCACACACACAATTCAGGTGGATAGGGAGTTTTTCAGTTGAGATCACCTTCTCAGATATTCCTAGCCTATGTTAACAGGTTAGTTAACACTAACTAGAACATCTATTATTATGTATATTAATACATAGTAGTAAATTACTAAATTACAAAAGTAATTAGGGCATTTAGATCATACAGACAAAGAAACAAATAGCAAAGACATTCTCATATCCTTTTTCAGATGACCAAATGGAATACAGAAATTAATTTAAAAATTACAACAGTAAACTAGTATAGCATAAGAAACTACTGACAGAATAAAAAAAATAATGTTTTAGAGATGAGGAGCCTATGTACATATAGTATTAAAAGGAAAAGAAATAGCATCAGGAATTAAAATTAAGAAATGGCCACTAATACAGAGAAACAGTAAAGGAATTAATATTTTGAAAAAAGTGTTGTTTATCATTTTTAAAGTTATTTATGTATTGTATAGATACCAAGAAACTGTAAACAGTTTCTATTCTGCCAAACACAAAAGTACCCATACAAAAAGCAATTCAAGACAATAATTTAAATGACTCATAATCCTACCTATTCTAAAAGAAATAAAACTATGTGTCACAAATGAAAGTAAGCAACAGACTCAGTCTTAAAAGTCATAAAAATTGAAATATAAGCATTATTAAAGATGAGTTTCTAATTACATGCAATTTCCAAGTATCAGAATTTGAAGCTTAAATTTTATACTAATTTATTATGGAAGGCATTCTAATATCCTGGGGCAGAGGATCAAAATGAGATAGATTACAACATGGTAATAATCAAAATTTGAAATGTCCATGTAGACTATCTGGGAGGAATACAGTATAAAAAGAAAAGGGACAAGACTGGGTGCTTTGGAAGGCATTAAAATTAAAATACATTATATGCACTTATGAAAATGTCATAATGAAATATATTTTTATAACTTTAACTGCGTTAATGGATGAGTAGAGAGATGGCTCAGCAGAAACACTCCCCTCTGGTACTTCTGAGCTAATATCTTTTAAAATCTATATTCATCTATGCTGCCCCAAACTTAATAGGAGAAATGTGAATTGAGAATCACTTTCTCTGATTCTCACAGGTTGGCAGGGTATTAGGTCTTTCTTTCTTCCCCATAATGAATATCTCCGCCTCTCTCCTACCTGGTTTGGTTCCTAGCCTGCACAAATCCTCAGGTCCTTCCTCAATGTACATGCCCAGCCATTGGTTCTATGGATATTCTTTATTGCCATTCAATTCCAGCTCGGGGTGGAGACCTTCAGTGTCAGGAAACCAGGCCTTTGAGAGCCAAATAGATTTGAGATGGTATTAGAATCAATTCCTACCTATTTTCACTGTGTGCTAGTGAATTAAAGAAAATTCTATTTCCTTTGATGCCAAAATTATGGTCTTAGAAAGTATTCATATAGGTATAACATGCAACATTCTAAAAGAATAAACAAACTAACAAAAACTACTAATATGTGATATGCATCATTTGTAGTAACAAATTATGTATATATGAGTAAGAAAATGGTTTAAGAGAGTTCTTATAAAACAGTTAAGAACAATGTTCTTGGTATGACCCACCAACACAAAACCAAGATGAGATAAGCAACTTGTCTTAGTTAAGGTTTTACTGCTATGAACAGACACCATGACCAAGGCAAGTCTTATAAGGACACTATTTAACTGGGACTGGCATACAAGTTCACAGATTCAGTCCATTATCACTACCAAGGTGGGAGGGAATATGGAGGCATCCAGGCATGCATGGTGCAGGAGAAGCTGAG
Source organism: Uromys caudimaculatus (assembly GCA_028551405.1). NCBI lineage: Eukaryota > Metazoa > Chordata > Mammalia > Rodentia > Muridae > Uromys > Uromys caudimaculatus. The sequence goes on from JAPYYD010003104.1 coordinate 8,147, forward strand.
AGTTCTACATCTTCATCTGTAGGCAGGTAGGAGATGACTTACTTCCATATGATCAGGAGGAGGGTTTGAAAGTCCATGCCCACAGTGACACACCACCTGCATCATGTAAATAGTGCCACTCTGTGGGCCCTGGGCCAAGCATATTTAACAACACAACTTAAATAAATCTATAGCAAACAAGGAAGAAGCGATATTTTCTCTTTTAAAATCTCCCAGTCCAAACAAGCCAATGATTTCACATGCTGGATTCTACAAGGCAGAAAAAAAGAAAAAAAAAAAAAAAAGAAAAAAAAAAGAAAAAAAGAAAAAGGTAGCATCAATACTTCTCAAATAAGTCCATAAAGTAGAAAGGAAAGGAACATAGAAATAAAAATACTCAGGTGAACACAAGACAAAAAAACAAGAATTATAGATCAGTTTGCTCCCAGATGATCACAGCTGTAAAACTTCTCTATAAAACATACTGGTAATTATAAAATCAGAACTATAATTCTGTAACACATCAAAAAAAAAAATTTCAGCCTTGTGAAGTTATCTTCATTCCAAAGATACTGTAATTGTCCAGGATTCTGTGAAGAATAATTCCCCAGACTCAAATAGTATGTAAATGCAAATAGTGTTTTATTCTGCAGAAGTCCAGCTTGCAATCCTGATTTAAAGCACATTAGGGGATTCTGGGGTAAGTAACATTTATCTTATCCATCTCTAGAAACATTCCATTAACAGAGTGTGGGTGCTGGAAACTTGTTGAGAAAGTACCAGAGGAATCTGGAAACTGCTGCTAACCCATGGTCATTACCTCAGGGCAGGTGGTGGGTCAGGTTCTGAGGTCTGAACATGTCTGGACTTTGCAAGTCCTGAACTGTCAATTTTATCCCTGTCATAGAATCAACCTAGCCTTCTCAATACAAAGATTGTTTTAGAGACATATGTGAATAAATATGTAATATAAACAGGCTCAAGAACAGAAGCTCCAATTCACTATTAAAAATTAATTGGGGATTCTTGAGTGAAAAACGCATGCCATGACATAAGTTTAGGAGGTAGGGAGAACTGGTTTCTCAGCAGAGCCAAGCCAAGCCAAGCCTCATGGTTCTTCCCCAAGCCCTGCAAGTTTGGAATCTGGACAAAAGACATGCTAAATTGTTGCACATAATTCTGGGGGTTTTGGCTTAAGTCATTAGCTTACCCAGAGATTTATGCAGCAGGCTATGGATTCAGAGGTTCTCTAATATTCTGTGGTGCTTCAGAGATCTTAAGCCACAGATGTTGAGAACTGCTGCTGAGTTAAGACAGGCTAAAGAGAACATGCCTAAATAATATAGGAATACAGGAAATTACATTATTTTAAGGATAGAAGGATAAGCTTTGAAATAGGCTCATATATTAATATATATCCCCAGAGATATTAATCACCACAGAAGGGAGAAATTAAACGTGTATAGTTAAATAAATAACCTGAGGCCTTTTGATCTCATGTAGGTCAGGGAAGAAGGTAAAGAGAAAAACCTTACCTCAGACAGATAGAAATTTAGGTCCTGATCTCAGTATTAAAATTACCCATGTAACAAAAGGTAGGGGATAGTAAAGAAACAATGTCTCAGTAGGTAAAAATAATTGCTTATATTTCTTTAATTGCTTTGAATTGTTTTAATTTTCAAAATGTAGGTGGTTGTATATTTGGTGTTTGTGGTATTAAAACTCCTCTGGGAGACATATCAAAATAGAGCAGTCCTAAACATAAAGTAGGCTGCTAAATAAAATCAATCTGTTATTTTGCTGATTTGGAGTTGCTGGACCAAGGACATGCTATTTTGTAGAACAGCTCTTATTTATGTTAATAGAAAAGAATAAAAGCTTTGGACACCCTTCATGGTGATATGGATCAGATATGATAGGGAAAGACCTTCTGAAGATCTTGGCTACAGAATGAAAATTTGAAGAAGGTCAAACAGAATAGATGAATTGATTTTTTGACTTCTCCACATGAAAACAGCCCTGTAATTGGTTTAGATATAAAAATGTCTCTATCCAAAACTTCAGCTAAATTTGACAATAAATCCTGTTGGTTATGGAATTCTTAAGATTCACCATGTGACCCTTCACATGACATGAATGAAGAGTTATTATAATGGCTTATTGATCAAATTAACACATCAAAAGGATAGTTGTCTTTCACATGCTCAAACAAGGATCAAAATTTATCTTTAACTGATCTGTGTAAATTGCTCTATCCATATGAATATCATAATAGTTTTAAACTTTGGCTGTAAGATTCATATATTACAGTGTGTACAGCTTTGACAAGATTCATCCTCAAGGATACTGAAATGATTTGCTGGTCTAGCTCCATGTCTCCTAAAGCTATTTACATAGACTTGGTCCTAGAACAGCCTTACCAGCCCTTCAGACAAATCCAGTCAGAAATTTTTTTCAAGCCCGGATCTTCTAAGCATACAGAGATTGGATAACAGATTCTAAAGCTAGCTTTCTTAAGTGTTAACAATTTTTTCAATTTTCCTACCCCTCCTCACCCCTTTAAAAAAGTGTCATCCAAATTCAACCCAAAGAAATTGTGTAGAATTGTCATCCTGATCCATTGAGTTTGAGTGTCAGCTCATGATTATTTTATAAATTATAGATAGATTGTCTTTTAAAGGTATAATTGAAAGTAGTCACAATTTTGAACAAGGAAAAAAATAAATTTAGGACTTAGACTTGGGGATTTCAATCTTTCCTTTCCTCTTCTTTATCCTTTCTTTCCTACAGAAAAAGCAGAGTGTTGAAGGGAAAGGGGGGGCAGAGTAACAGTATAAAAAATGAATATAAAGGATGGATTACTAAATTTATTCTTAATGAAAGTATCATAGAGCCACAATATTACATTGGTAGAAATCTGTATAATTGTTATAAAACTGTAGTTATAATTTTTTACACTGGCACAGAATTTATTTATTGATATAGATTTAAGGTTTTCATTGATATAAATTTTGGTGTTTTGATACAAAATTTAAAATTAATATTGTTACTCTTGGATAGGCATTGAGCCTATGCAATTTATTTACAAATACAAGGCTTAGACTCAGTCCTTCTAATAGCTGCTATTACAAACTGTTTAAGATGATTAAGTAATGTAAGCTAAGAGCCAGATAGTAAATTCATAGTTACATTAAATTCTGATTAAACTATAATAAATTGTTTTCGATATTATTCAATTAGAATTATCTAAGTGTAGTCAAGGTTTGTCAGTTCAGACATACTTTATATAGATAGATGGTTTTCAAATGCAACAGAAATCCATAGAATATGACATTTAAAATCATTTCATTATGAATAGAAATTTTGACTAGGAGACTTGTCTGCTCCTGACAGTATCCCTTTCCTGGTTCAAAGAAGAGCCTGAGTATCATAATCTCAATATGGAGTTGCTCCAGTTGTGGCAAGGTAGCCACTGGGTAAGAATTTTCCTTATTCATCTACAAACAAACAAACAAACAAAAAAATACTGTCCAGGAAAGGATACACAATAGCTTAGTTCTGGCAATACAGGGTAAACTAGTCTGTCATAATTCCTGATTCATGTAATGTCTGTCAGATGGCTCTGGGCCAGAAGGCTGAAGACAGGTGCCTCAGCATTTTGAGGAATAGGAGACTGTCCAGGTAGTCAGCTGTCTTTACAAATTGTTTAAGTGTTATAAGCTATGTTTTTGTGCTTCCTTTACATTCACATATTAAATTCATTCTTGGATCTCTGATGTGGTTGAAGACTAGTTATAATGTCATTAACTTAAATTGTTTAGCATTAAGGAAAATGATGCAGATTTGAAAGGATGATTTTCAGAAAGTCATGCAAGTTAGAAGCAAAAAGTATTTCAGGTATAGAATTATAAGCTCTAAATTAGGATAGATGTTACAGTAATGTGCCTAAATTGACAAAATTGATGGACTGGATATTATTGGTATGTAACATACTTTACATAACTCTTATAACAACATTTATTGTATATCTGAGAGAAAAGACAATCAATTCCAATTAATATTTGGCATTTTAGTGAAAAACTGTGAAAATAAACTAAAAAAGGCAATGAGAGTTAAGAACAAAGGAAAATATATTGTCTGTTGCCAGCTATGTTTCATAAACTATGAAGTAGGATGTGCTCTCCACTTTCAAAGTTATTAGGAAAAATTCCAATGACAGGATGTTCTGCCAAGAAAGGATTTTGGGCAAAAGACAGGCACGAAATGGAGACAAATTGATGTGTATTTGGAAAACATGTATCTATATGGGAGACAGGATGTTTCTCCAGTGAATAGTTAGTGCAATATTCTGTGGAAGATACAAACAAATAGAATCTCCCTGAGTAGGGATCAGAATAATAGCAATGTCAGTGATCCAGAAAACAATCCTAGGGGACAGAAGTATTGGAGCCACAGATTCATAGCAACAAACATGAACAAATGTTTATGGTGACAAGTATGAAATGTCTCTTTTCTTAGAGATATTTTTTTTTCCTCTCTGAGCATTCTTCACCTTTCAAAGGGATTAACTGAGAATTCTCCATGGGAACAGAGTCAATCTGGGAAGAAAAACAAAAACAAAACAAAACAACAACAACAAAAAGCACAAAAAAAACAATGAAATATGAATGAAACTGATTCTGTTCTTAGTTTTGTTGTTGTTGTTGTTGGTTGGTTGGTTTGGTCTGGTTTGGTTTGTTTGTTTTTTGTTTTTCGTTTTTTTTTTCCATTTTTCAATTTATTTCCCAGACTCCTCATGTCATAGAATGCTTGTGACACTGTGTGGTGTTTTTCTTTGCCAGATTCCAAGAAGATAAATTAAATAAATTGTTTTAAGTCATTGATATTTAATTGAAGAAATCCACAGAATTATTCCTTAACTGAATGTTCTTCCCATTATCTTTACCTTTAATGAGAATGCATCCCACTTGCACTCTTAAGGGAATAAAACACACATATCTGAGCTCCTAATGAATCTGGCAGAATTACAGAAGCATCTAGTTATCTTTGTCTTCATTTGACCACTTGTTCCCTAAAATGAGAGCCCAGCTTAGACTCCAGCCCTGGCTCAATAAATAGTTCCCATTGAGTACTAAGTCAATTGGATATTTTATCTAAATATGGTGTATTCATCCAATCAATTAATATATCTGCTGACCATTGACAAATTAGTCTTTGTATTTATAATCTGACCAAGCATTTAATTTCCCCCTTAGTAAAGTTCAAGACATTTGAATGTGGAAGGGTATTTTCAAGCAAACTGTGAGATTTTTCAATACGTGTGGATCCCAAGAAGTTAAAGTTAAGATCTGTCAGTCTTTTTCACATACTGACCAGATAACTCCTAAAAAAGACAATTATCCTGCTATCAAGGTAAATTATAATTTTCTATTATTTTCCAATTACTCCAACTGACACCAAGACTATGTACAAGCATTCAGTTCCTCCTGCATATGCTTACATGCATTGAATTGAATTCCAATTATAATCTAATGAAATATATGTTGTGATTAGCCTGTTTCTCTGATGAAGCCTGAATAGAGTTGTAAGGAGCTGTTAGGATATTCGCCATCACCAGATGGCGCTATTACTCTGAGGAAACTTGTGGATAGCGCGGGGTGGCTCGCCCGAAGCGCCTGCGCATTAAGGGTGTACATGACTAATCACCGCCCACTCCCGGGGCGCTCCAATCAATGGAGGACACGCTGCCTCAGGGCTATATAAGCAGCGCCATTCTGGGGCCCCGGGTTCCTCCTCTATCAATGGCTGAATAAAGCTGAACTGCAGATGAAGCCTATGTGTCCTGTGTCTTCTTGCCGGCGAGAGGCGCGCGCACGGGACAACTGGTGCCGAAACCCGGGACGCCGGGAACCTTTTGACACCGAGGGGAACCCCCCACCCAACGGACGGGGAGGCTTCGCAAATCTGCAGTGGTAGGTGAGCTCTCTCAAATATGCTGGACTCTGAATTTCTGATGGGGTCGTTTGCGGGTGATGCACTGCTGGGACTTCTCTTAGCAGTTGTGATTGCTGCCCGCTTCCTTCTGGTCTCATGTAAAAGGGAGATAGCTAATGGCCAGAAGACACTAGAAGACATTCAGGACAGTTTATCTGAGTCAGAGCGGGACCACAGGTTAGGAGCTCGACCAAAACGGAGAGATGCATCTAAGGAGACAGGCCTCCCCAGAAAAAGAGATATAAAGGGGAAGATAAGAGGGGGAAAGGATGCCCCGGGAGAGAGAAAGAGAGGCCAGGAAGGCCTGGGAGAGAGAAAGAGAGGCCATGAAGGCCTGGGAGAGAGAAAGAGAGGCCAGGAGGGTCTGGGAGAGAAAAAGAGAGGCCAGGAGGGCCTGGGAGAGAAAAAGAGAAAGGAGGAAGA
>JAPYYD010003105.1:0-14541 GCA_028551405.1 Uromys caudimaculatus
TGCTTTTAATATTCTTTCTTTGTTTTGTGTATTTGGTGTTTTCACTATACTGTGATGGGTTGAATTTCTTTTCTGGTCCAATCTGTTTGGAGTTCTGTAAGCTTCTTGTATATTTATGTTCATCTCTTTCTTTAGGTTAGTGAAGTTTTCCTCTATAATTTTATTGAAGATATTTACTGGTTGTTTAAGTTGGGAATCTTCACTCTCTTTTATACCTATTATTCTTAGGTTCTGTCTTCTCATTGTGTCTTGGATTTCATGGATGTTTTGTGTTAGAAGCCTCTTGCATTTTGCATTTTCTTTTACTGTTGTGTCGATGTTATCTATGGTATCTTCTGCTCCTGAGATTCTCTCTTCTATCTCTTGTATTCTGTTGATGATGCTTACATCAATGGTTCCTGATCTTTTTCCTAGGTTTTCTAACTCCAGGGTTGTCTCCCTTTGTGATTTCTTTATTGTTTCTATTTCTATTTTTATCTCCTGGATAGTTTTGTGCATTTCCTTTGTCTGTTTGATTGTGTTTTCTTGAAATTCTGCCTGTTTGATTGTGTTTTCCTGTAATTCTTTAATGGATTTTTGTATTTCCTCTTTAAAGTCTTCTAGTTGTTTATCTCTGTTCTCTTGTATTTCTTTAAGGGTGTTATTCATTTCTTTCTTATTGTCTTCTATCATCATCATGAGAAATGATTTAAAATCTGAGTCTTGCTTTTCTGGAGTGTTCGGGTATCCAGGGCTTGCTGTGGTGGGAGAGCTGCGTTCTGATGGTGTCAAGTACTCTTGGTTTCTGTTCCTTATGTTCTTACCCTTGCCTTTTGCCATCTTGTTAACTCTGATGTTAGCTGATCTTACTCTGTCTGGTTGTGGCTTGCCCCTCCTGCAGGCCTCTGTGTCAATAGTCTTTGAAGACCAGCTCTCTCTGAGAGGTGTTTGTGTTTGGAGAGCTGTGGCACCGAGTCCGCTCTGGGGTACAGACTGAAATCAGAAGGATCTTGTCCCCAACTGTCCCTTGGTTCCTATGTCCTGATGGCTCTGCAAGGGTCCCTCTTGATCCAGTGAGTTTGAACAGAAGTGGTGGTTTTGCCTGTGCTCAAAGGTGTGTCAGGACTCCTCGGATACCCGCTCTCTCCTGAAGCCCTATGGCCCAGGCTAAGGTCCCCAGGCACAGACCCCTGGTGGCCCAGGCAGAGGTCTTCACCCATAGATAGAAACCGGAAGGTTCAGAGGTTTCCTGCCCCCAAGTTCTCAGGCCCTGGATCTGGTCGGATCTGGGCTGGTCTTGGTGAGAGGTGTTGCTCCCATTAACCCCACTCATGGCTTTTCCAGTCTCCTGGGAGGGTAGCTTTCTCCTGGTGCTCGTTGGCTATGGACTCCTGGTGGCCCAGGCAGAGGTCTCTACCCACAGATGGAAACTGGAAGGTCAACAATAGAAATTTTGATGGTAAATACTGCAATTAGGAATAAAGTATTTTACCTATTAATTAAAATATATTATTCATTTTATAGATAAGAAAATGAGACTCAGAAAAGTTTAGTACATGATGTGAAGTTACAGAGGAAGTAGGGATTGGAGTCTAGATTTATACATATATTTATCTGACTATGAGTACCATATTGTCCTATTGGCTAATACACTTCCAATTAGTATTGTCTGTCCTTGACTTCTATTCAGACCAAACTGCAATCTGTTGTTATTCTTGCTTCTATGGCAATCTCAGGTTTCAGCAACAAAAGACAGAAACTGTTCCTTTTGGTCAAGAGGTTTCAATAGCATTCACAGTGTGTCACATGGCCATCCTCTCAATAGCATTATTTTTATATGAATTGCTTTCCAGAGTCCTTTCTTGTAAGAGGAAGAAAATGTCACTGAAAATTGGGTCGTGTGAGAACAACAAAAGCTGTGATCTATCATGCAGTGCAAAACAGGAAGTTATCTTTTTCTTTTCATCCTTTTCTGCATCACTTGTCTAATTTCTCCTGTTAGATAATCGCTGCCCAAGTCATTTCTAGAGATGATCCAGGCTTGAGGAATGTGACGCTTGGCACAGTCATAGGTGCTGCCCCTTTCTGACAGGTGTCTTAAAGACAGGATCAAGTTAGGGGATTATTCCATGGTCTTTCATGTGCCGTTATACTTGTCTCTGGTCCAGATGCTTTTTCCCAGTGGTCTGGAGGATGATGACTGAAGGGAAATCCTCCCATGCCTGGAAAGGGAAGATCACGCTATAACCAGTGAAGACAACTTGGAAACTCAATTATCAGTCTTGTTGACCGAACTTTTTTATGCCCTACACTAGCCTTGTTCTTTGAGGCCAGCTGTTTCACTGGCTGCTCATGTCCCCACAGATTCATCTACGCTATTTATATATTTAGGTTTGCATCCATAGCTATCTCATGTTAAACTGGGGCTTTTGCACACACTATTTGGAAAGCTTGACCTCTCAGCCTGCTTAATTTTTTTCACTTGTAGAAGCTCCCCTGTTTTTGTGGAGGTTTTCTTTATGCCTCCAGTTATTCTCAAGCAGAATGAGTATTTCTCTAGTTGGTATTCCATATGGATATGGTGCAGTTATTTGCCTGCCAACTTTGCTTTCAGTCATTTCCACTCATCTCTGAATCCTCCTCCATCCACTTATCACTCAGGCAACTTTTGTTTGTGTTACTACATGAATGAATTGATGATCTCTAACATTTGTAAGGTGTTTTGAGCCATTATCAGATTGTTTTATGCTCACCACAAACCTATGAATAGGATGTGTCCCTCATCTTTGGTCACAAGAGCACTTGCATCCTGAGTGGTGACCCTTCAAGTGGGTGGACTCATGACCTATGTATAGTTCCCAATTCTTTTTTTCAGGACATTTAAGTTTTTTAATAGTTAAACCACAGATATAGAAAATAAAAGAATTCAAAGTTTTACCAACAAGTAAAATTGTACCAGTGGACTTTGATAAAATTCTATAAAATTTATAATCATTTCAATTATAGTCACTGTTAAAGAATGCTTTAGAAAACAATTCCTTGAGACCTATCTATCCTTCTGAATGTGTCACTTACTATAACTATGCCATATTTGTATATTTTAAATATATATTAATATTATTATACTACCTGTGATTTTTAGAGTGCAGATGTTCAGAACTGAGAGTTCATCTTGGTAGATTTTTCCTTTGACCAGTATGAAGTGTCCTTCCTCATCTTTTTTGATAACTTTTGGTTGAAAGTTGATTTTATTCAATATTAGAATGGCTACCCCAGCTTGTTTCTTAGAACCATTTGCTTGGAAAATTGTTTTACTCTGAGGTAGTGTCTGTTTTTGTCACTGAGGTGCATTTCCTGTATGCAGCAAAATGCTGGGTCCTATTGATGTATCCTGTCTGTTAGTCTATGTCTTTTTATTGAGAAATTGAGTCCATTGATGTTATGAGATATTAAGGAAAAGTGATTGTTGCTTACTGAGTTGAAGTCAGAACATAACTTAGCTGATAAATCAGTCACATTATGCAAGGACCACATTGGTAGAAACTCTTTAGTTCTTTACTTTTCTGCACATGCAGAGAATGGTTTTATATATGAGGTTATTAGAGTAGAGCTTCACTGCCTACAGAAGAAAGTTCAAATCCCACAGCAAGGAATGAAACCATTATTCCCTGTGTAAAGACCCAGCTTTTTTACTAGATACTTTGCTGGGGGCCAGATAACTATTCTTTCCTAGAAAACAATTCTCTGCTAAGGGCTAGGTTGTTGACATGATATATTTCATATGTCAGGCAAAATTTGTTCCAATTAATCTTTCTATGATGGTATAATAACAGCCAAAATAATCTCCTAAATTACTAGAGATCCAATACAACCTTATTTTCCTAGAAGACACATACCTACTCTTCCAAAATGCTCCCTGAGCCTTAGATGTTGGAGTGTTTGACATCTATTACTATTGGGCTCTACAACACTGCATTTTTATTCATTGTGTTTTTCTATAATGATCATTATCAGTTTCAAAAAAAGTGATCCTTATCTGTTTTAGAGATGATGCTGGTTTAGTAAAGTGTCAGGTGTAGGCTTTTCTTCAAGATCCATGACTTTAATGTCCCTGAGTTGTTTGGCTAGGTTCCAGTACTGGCCATGATTTGATTCCTAAGTTCCATTAGAGAGCTATTGGTTACTACCAATATATGTGTGTCAGCACTGCATCCTCAGAGTTATTGTGCCATCCTGGTGGTAGTTGTGGTTCGTAGATATCAAAGCTAGTAGGACTGTTGTTTCTTCTCTCCTATGGAAGCTTGCATAGCACCTTGAGATATATCCTGGAAGTCTCAGCAACACAACTGTCTAAACAGCAGTAAACTTCTAAAGTGAATGGGGAATGCCCAAGAGACTTCAACAATATACAAAGAACTATAGACAACTAAAGAATGCTAAGAGCAGGATAAATAATTTTCTACAAGGAAGAGCACATCAACTGGTTATCCGATACCAAATGGACAGTTCTGAAAGCATACATTTAAGTAACTTTATACAGACTGAGCTGGTTGACTATGTATTTTAGAAATCTATCACTCTATCACTCTATCTATCATCTATCTATCTATCTATCTATCTATCTATCTATCTATCTATCTATCATCTATCTGTATGTAATGAAATAAAAAATAATGAAAAACAAGGCCATGGATTTGAATAGAGAAAGAAGGGGTACACAGGAGAGGTTGGGGGAAGAAATGGAAGGGGAGTATGATGTAGTTATATTATAATCTCAAAAGAAATTATAAAAGAAAACCACTTTATTTTCAAAACCACTTGGGATCTGGATTCAGTTCAAGAACCACAGTTTGATCACCTGTTATACAGAATCTACTAAGGCAGCACACATTATTTTATTCCTCCTTGTTCCTCAGTTTCTTCCCCTCATCTGTGTTCCTGCCTTCTCTCTTCTTTCTTTGCTACTTTCTTATATTTTGACTGTGTGCTCAGCATTATCTATTCCCACAATGTCTTTAAGCTATGGTGTCTTCATATTGCTGGTTCTATGCAATGTGTAAAATTGAACACACCAGGCCTGGAAAAATGGCTCAGGCAGGAAAGTACTTGATGCTCAAGTATGAGGACCTGCGTTTGCTCCCTCAGACCACATGTGATGAGGCGTGCCTGTGACTTCAGAGCTGGAGAGGCAGAGACACGAATACCCCTGGGACATTCTGCCCAGCTGACATTACTCTCTGACTTTACTCTCACCTTGATATTATCTTTCCCAAGTCTGACTCCCCAAACATGTGCTTGACACTGCATTAGAATTGCTGATGTCTCTTCTCTACCAGACTGGCCATTAGCCAAACTGGTAAATTCTAGGTTCAATAAAAGACCTATTTCAAAATACTGAAGAGAAACATGATAGAGAAAGACACCTACCTTTGACATCTGGAACTCTACCTGCACACATACAAATATGTGTACACACACACACACACACACACACACACACACACACAGAGAGAGAGAGAGAGAGAGAGAGAGAGAGAGAGAGAGAGAGAGAGAGGAGAGAGAACTCCATTGGAATCTCATTGCTGATTGTTCTTAATCTTAAGATCCTTGTTCCAAATTTTCATACTGTATTCTGCTTTATTCTTGATGTCTTTTCTGATATCATAGTTCATGCTCTCTCTCTCTGCCCCCCCTCTCTCTGCATGTGTGTGTATGTGTGTCTGTCAGTCTGTCTCTTTCTGTATATATGCAGTGTGTGTACAAGTACACGTGAATGTCACAAGACAACTTCAGGTGTCATTCCTCAGATGTTGCCCATTTTGCCTTAAGGGGCAGAGTCTCTTATTGACCTGGAACTTAATTATTAGGTGATGCTGGTTGAGCAGTGAGCCCCAGAGGCTCGCCAGCTTCTACATACTCAATATCAGGGCTATAAGTACATACCATCACATCTGGTCTCTTCTCTTTCTACATAGGTTCTAAGGATCAAATACAGCACTTTGCTGCCCAACCAATGTCTTCCCATCCCTCCCTTCCTCTCTCTGTAGAGTGTTCTCTACTGTTGTTATGATTATCCACACTTTCTCTCTGGTAGGATCAGATTTTGCTCTCCTGGTCTCCGTGGAACCAAGCCACATTGCGTCGTCTCCTACTTTCATCTTGCACAGAGATAGCTGCTCTGGTGATGTTATTTCCACTATGCTTATCTCTCCGATGACTGCAATTTTCTTTCCAGCTATAACTGGGACCCTTTGTGCCTGGTCTTGTGACAAGTCACAAGATGATATAGAGATTTGAATGATATAGTTTGTTATTGAATGGCCAGTCTGGTAGAGAAGCGATGCCAGCAATTCTAATGCAGTGTCAAGAACATGCTTGGGGAGTCAGACTTGGGAATGATATCAAGGTAAGAGTAAGGTCAGAGACAGCTCCAGTTTTGCCTCTGAGTTTTATTTTCCTATTTACAAGACCATTATAGCTTCATTGTCTGCTGTGGCAATTCCAAAACGCTCTGTATCTTCAGTGTTCTTTTGAAAACTTTCATGGGTTTGCTACTTTTTCAATCACACTTTTCACTAGTCCCAACTATCGGCTTCTGTTAGCCTTTCTTGCATTTGGTTTGTCAGTTTTGCTTCCATGTCCAATGTTCCTTATAATCTGTTACTGACTGTGTCACCTCTAATTGGTCAGTTAACCTTGATGATTTTCTGTTTTCTCATGTTTAAAACAAAATTTTGAATATTTACTTTTATATTTGTTCATTTAAGAACTGTAAGAATTTCCTAAAAGAGTACACTGAAAACATCTTCCGTAACTCTTGGCACTTAGTAAGTTCACTGAAACTACCCATTTTTTTCTCTTTGCATCTCTCTTCTTGCTTTCTACCTGTCTGAATCTTAATCACACTTCTAGACAGACTTAAATTTTTGTATCCGAATGAAAATTTCTATAACCTTTTCAGCCAACTGCTGGCTTTTATCCTATTCTTAAGAAGCTAATAAACAAAGGCTTAGGATACAATATGCTTATTTTTGGCTCTATTCTACTATGTGGCTGTTTTATGCTTTCAGTTTACACAGACTTGAGTGTAAGCCTGGCTCTCTCAGTGTGTGGCTCTATGATCTGAAGCTGTTTACCTCCCCTGAGCTTCTATCGCCTCAATGGTAGAGTTAGATTAAGAATAGTGTTCCCGGTCATAAAGTTACCTTCCAGTTTCTTTTTGGTCATAAGTACTTAGAAAACTTATGATCAAAAATAGTTGCTGTTTATTTATGTGTATCTTTTTCTTTCTTTTCCCACCAGGCATCATGATGGGCATGAGATGGTGACCCGGCTGGTGCTTTTATTGCCCCATCACAGTATACAGAAGGGCTCATCAAATACTTTTGAAATAAAAGGTGGCAAGTTACTTTTAAGTGGGTTTTGAGGATTAGCAGGCCATAGGTTAAATCTCTGGCCAGGATAAAGCTACCACTCCTCTATCAGTAAACGTACATTTTTATAATATGGCTACCCACATTTCTTACATCATTATCTTCACTGTTACTGTTGTTAACTAAGTCAGACAGAGCACATGCTCACTCCAAGTCAATAATGCTGGTTTGAGAAGAGAAATCTACCACAGGGTGCTGGGCTTAAGACTGGGCTACTGAACCTTTGAACGAATGCAAACATTTATAAATAACAAACAGTACCCTCTGAATGCTGGAAAGATGCTAGAGAGATTGTGATTTCATTCAGCAACTTCTGCCTTTTTGCTTCTATGTTCTTTATCACTCTGGAAACAGATGACCATTTGGCAGTAAGTCTGAATTTAATGCTAAGTGCATTGACTGAAATCAAGGTTGTCATCTTATTTCATTGGCTGCTAACATGTTTTCCTTTCTCTTGACTTGTCACTAAGTAGCACGGGATAAGCTTGATTAAAAGACCATAGTGCAAATTTCTTTCAGGCTTTTATTGATTCACTACTGATACAATGAGTTACAAAAAATAAGAGATTTTTTTAGGTGGTATAAACATGATCTCACACATACAATGTAAATATTCCACCACCGAACAGTATTCTAAGCTCCCAATTTTCCCTTATTTAATCATAACTTTGCTTATGTATAGAGAAAGTGATTTCTCTGTCTAAATGAGAAAACAAAAACACCCTAATGGCTTTGTATATGTTCAGGGCCCAGAATAATAGCTTTAAGATACTTGGGTTACCATTGTTGGATTCTTTTCTTCTTTTCTTGTAATTCAGATTTCCAGCTGAGATTTAGCAACCCCCAAAACATTCGTTAAATGTGTGCTCCTTGTCTGTCACTGTAGTTTCTGCCTGTGGTGGAGGAAACGGAAGAGTTAGGGATGCTTCCTGTCCATTAAACTTCCAAGACCAGGTAGGGTAACAAAAACAGATTACTTCAACAGAATGTGATGCCTGTTCAGCAATCACATACCCAGAGTGTTAGAGCTGCAAAGGGAGGGGCGTAGGCTCCTGACTGCAGGAAATCGTCACAGAATAGCATTAGCAATTGAACATGAAGATAGATAGATGGTAGCGTGTCAAGTGGAGCAGTGGGTGAGACACGCCAAAGGACAGAAACTGCAATCATGAACAAGCTCAGACCCATGGAGAAGGATGTACCGAAAGTCTCCTATTAATGGAATACAATGAAGATGGCTGTATACAGAATGCTTTCTTCAGTGGCTAGGACCCAGGCACAGATATGTCATGTCAGGGGTGTGGACATAATCCATTAGGCAAATTGGACTTTTATTTGTTTTTTAACTTCCCTCAGTGGCCTTGTCACCTGAAACGAAATTCCTTTGCCAAATGTGCTGTGACAGTTGTCCTTCCTTCACCTTTTGGAAATGTTTGTCTTATATGAAGCATAGCAAATGTGTATCTCACCATACGCCCTAGCTCCTGCAAGAGGCTGCTGCTGGAGTAGGCAGAATACTGTGTCCATACGTATATCATATGCTCCAGTGTCTTCTGTCCTTAAGGAGCAGGCTAGCTCTTCCAGCTGTCCAAGAGTCAAGATGACACATGGCATAGGCTATAGCGATCAGGGAACATGACCCCAGAGAGGAGCCAGAATTCTCTAGGGCTGTCCATAAAGAACGTCTGCGTTCTTGCTCAGCTCTCCTGTGTCTAATTCATTTATTAAGGTCCATGGAGCCGACAGTGTTCATGAGGCTGCTTCCTCTACCTGTTGTGTGGCTGTGTTGTAACTTCAAAGCTGCTTTTCACCTGAGAGCTAGATGGCGCAATCACAGGGAGAGTGTTCAGCATGTGGCTTCCTTGTTTCCCACAGTCCTGGAGGAACCCTCATGGAGCCAGTGGAAATTTCAGCAAGGAAAGAAGTTTCCTGGCTGCTGTTTGCTTTGGAGCACACCAGGAGATCTTTGTGGCTATTTCAGTGTGTCTATTGAAGGATCCTTTTATTTTCAATGGCAATATGGGAGAGTAAAGAGCCCTGGATTAAAAATGAGAAAAGGGAAGTGAGAGAGAATGAAATGGGAAAGAAAAGCCCAGTCTTTATTTCAGACTCATTGTTCCTCTCAGGCAGTGTCCCAGGTTATTGTGCCCCATGGTGGGTCTTGTGAAACTTGCTTATTCCTAATGACCTGAATTAACAAGATTTTGTTGAATATTAAAGAACATCAGGCATCGAGAAAGACTTCTAGATTGTGAAGTGTTTTTTTGGATCTGTTTAACTTGCAGTGTTTAATTTTCTTTTAAAACAGTTGCAAATTGTCATGGCTTCCCATCCTCCTGTCAGTAAATAGATCCCAACGAGTCCTTTTGGGATACTTTTTCCCCTTGAGTCGATGGAAAGATAAAAGCTTCATCTTTTTTGAACTTAAACATAATGCTTCTTTTGTTATCTCAGTATTTATGTGTCTTGTACATAGGACGAAGCCCCTGCAGGTATCCGGCATGTCTTTATTTTCCTTTCTGCTTGGTGTGACATGGAGTGTAAAGAACACAGTCTGTTTTATCAACCTTAACTGAATTTCCACTTGCAGTCTCTCTAAAAAAAAAAAAAAAAAACCTTTCCTTAACTGATCTCGAATGAATAAAGAGCATATAGCTCTGAGAAAATGTATGAACTGGGATCATGTTTATTCTGTGATTACTAACTACATAATGCCTTTGTTTAAACTCAGTTCTCAGGCTTTATATTGGTCCTTAATGCAGCTCAATGACATATGACTGTTTACAGCATTTTTGTAGGAATGGGCGGGCTTTTTCTTCTAAGAGAACCACAGGATGATAACCATCCAGGGACATCTGCCTAAAGTCAAGGATGTAGGATGGAGATCAGTGGTTGCTTCCATTAGCCACCAGTCTATGTCTGCTGGCCTTCCCACAGCCGAGCTGGCCATGTAATTGGAGTTCTTCCTAGGGAAATGGGAATGGCCTCAGAGAAGATATAGCATGCTTTTCCTGGGCTATGAAAACCTTTTGGCGTGAGTGGTCCCACCTTCTCTTTTAACTTCCTGGTTTACAGAAACAGAACACAGCGTGAAGCTGCATGGAAAACAAACTGTGGAGCAATGGCTTCAAACTCCTTCAAGAAAGTGCCCAAGAATGTTTTAGGCTTTGTGGATGATGCAGTCTTAGTCAGTTCATGTCGTTAAACAACACCAAGTCAATATGACAACGACTTAATGCTTATCACATCCAGGAAAGAACCCCCAATGTCAACATCTAAGCTCAAGGCTTTAGTCCACACTTTCCCAAAGTCCTCACTGCTGGAACATACCCTCCTCTTGATTCATTTGGGTTTGATATCTCAGCAGCTTTAACTCTGGCTGATTTCATGCAAGGGACATCAGAAGGACAAATGTCTGTCCTTCAGAACAAGTGTTTAGTCTTTGGGTAAAAGGTCCCTTAGCAGTTCTAGAGGGGAAATGGAGTTCTTAAAGCATCTGGTCTCATTCTTGTTACACCATAAATTTCTTTAGGCCTGTACAGACTTATGGTGGTCCTCCTACTGTGTTCTAGTGTTTCTCTACTCCTTTCTCATCTACTTTGGGATAATTGATGGATTTATGGGGGGATAAGTAAAGGGGAAATGGTTTCCTATTCTATTTCTTTCTCTTTATAGTAGAGAAGCTCATTTTCATTAACAACAACATTGGAGAGTTCTTATTATGAAGCAAAAACTATTTTTTACTTAAGAACCAAGGATAAGGGGCCCAACTATATCTTCCAGGGTGGCTGGTTGAGGAGGAAGAGGAGAAAGGTATATCAAATATTGGATGCTATCTCAAGTTAGCATCTTTAAAGAGAGGTACTAGAAAGAGATGGGAAATCCATAAAACTGAGCATGGGGCGCTGCACAAAAGAGTTGTCACAATGTTTTCAGGCATACTGCAAGGCATGGCACATACTCAGGATGTTTTGAAAGTTCCATATGAATGGCGAACTCTCAGGTGTGCTCCCACACGCCTCAGGTTGTCTTTCCAAGGTGACACTGATCACTGTTCTTGATTTTTGTCATTTCTTGTTTTCCCTGCTTGAGTCCAAAGTTCCTTAAGGTAGGGTCCTGGTTGTGAGCAATATAGTGACAATGGCTAGGTCTTTTATGGCCCACTCACTGCTCGTTCCTACTGTAGTCAATCAGTTCTGACTCTTCAACTTGTCCAGTACTGTTGCCTCTAATACCTGCAACAACAGTTGACACTTTTCATTCTCTTTCTGTTCTGCACTGTATATCCTCTAGTCCACCTCTTATCACAGTGTGCCTTCTTGGACTGGTCTTGTTCTCACTCGGGAGAGACATGATTAGTCTTATTTGCCTGCCTGCATGCTTCCAACACTTTCACTGCAATGCCGATGGTGTTGCATCTCAGTTGGAGATTCGAGAACTGTTTCACAGTGCAGTTGATGGGATTCAAATGCAACTACAATGACTGCAAGTTCTGCTCTATCCACAGGACTTCCAATATGTGCCAGATATAACTCAGATAAATCAACACATAGACACTCATTGAATCAGCAGCATTTGAGGTAGCTGCCTTTATTTTTCCTTGCCTCTTAATCATGAGAAAAAGGGGGAAGGGAATCTGATGGGTGTGTCCAGAATCACATGGTCAGCACTGAGACTAATTACAGCTGGTAGAAGTTTTCCTTAACCTTCAGAGAGTAGGGTACTGAACTTAGAAAATGTGTAAAGAACAGTGATGATTTTTTTCTTCTATTTAAACTTGAGTTTGGTACACTCATTCATTCCAAGGATACATTGAAGAAAATTTGATTGCTATTGCTGCTCAGAGTCCTAGGTTCTAGATATATAACTTTAAATTAAATTATTAGGATCTGTAGGTCTCCCCAGTTTTGCTTTATGGAGGGAGACAGACCATAAAGAACAATATACTTAAAAAGCTAATAATATGTTATAACAGATAATGAACTTGGGGGGGGGGGGGATCAAGGAAAGTATGTTACTGGCTAAGAGCCAAGAAATAAAAACAAATCAAGGAAGGGAAGTGTGGGAGTTGGGAATAGCAGCTCTTGTTGGCAAAGACAATTGCCAATGCAAATGTGGGAACATGCTAGTCAGGTTTGCAAACAGTGTGTCTGAATCACAGCAAAGGATACAAGCAGTGTGGGTCAGGGCTCAGTCATGCCCTTTGCAGGCAGAGTTCTTATTTTATTCTGTAATAGAAAGCCACTGAGTTCTTTTAGAGAGTGGGATGTGATGATCTCTTTGATTTGGCAAGCTTATTCTCATTCCCAGTGGAGGAACATTGCAGGGTCAATGGTAGATGCAGACAGAGGAAGCAGTAAGTGAGAAAGGTGTAGGCGTTATACTAGCTGAACATGGAGACATACAGGTGGTACCACATTTTAAGGGCATTCTGGAAAGAAGTGCTGGTATTAGAAGAGCTGTCAGATTCTATTTGGGTAAAATGACAGAAAAGTGAGAGAGCCACTCCCCCTGAAATTGCCTTCCCTCTGATCATGGGTGCTCCCTTTCCCTTGAGAATACCTGCTTTATGTTGCAATGTCTTAGGCTACAAAATATGACATTAAGTACTAATAATAGACAGCCTTTGACAGAGACAGACATAAATCTAAGCAGGTCACACAGGAGGGACAGAGCAGATGTGTCCAGATCTTTACTTCAAATTTTGTGGAATACTGATGGGTCCTGTACAGTTGCTGCAATTCCTATAAGATGCCTGGCAGAATGTATCTGTATAGCCACACCTCCCATCTCACTCATCCACGCCATTCCTTCTTGTTCTCCTTATCCCATAAGAAAGGTGTTGAGAGTTTCATAATCGGACTTACTCAAAATCTGCAATAAACTGATGGAGCTGGGAAAAGAGACAAAGCAGAAGAGAGCAAAGGGAGCTTCAAGTTGGGCTCATCCCTTTGTAGTCCTGGTTCAACAGTCACAGCAAGAGATGGTCTGATGGCGTGCACCTGCTGCTTGTGTCTGACTTGCAACATCCCTGACAATGTCTCTGTCGGTAATGATCCCTGAAAGAGCCCTCACTGATGGAGTGTGTAGGACTGTCTCACATATGCTGCCTTTCTGGCAGATGAGAGAAAGGCAAGTCCAAGTTCAAAATATGGCTGTGTAGTCTGCCCCAGAACTAAGCTTCTTCTCAGTGGTGTGAGGTAAAGTACCTCACAGCTACAAGCTTCACGTTCAATCTTATTGCACCCTGAGACACTCCTTGTTATGTCTGTATCTGTGTTTTTAGCTAGGCTTTGTGTAACTTTAGCATGATACCCCACCCCTACCCATTCTTAGTTAACAGTTGATCACTGTAAAAAATGTAGAGATTTTAGAAAAATACGGAATGGAGAAGAACAATAATAAATGTGTCATTATTCTGTGGTGCAGAGGAAAGCTGCTCTGTATTTTAAATTTGCCCTCTGGGTGTTGAATTTATTTACTTATTTTTCTTCTGTGCATTTGTTTGTTTGTTTGTTTGTGGAGCTGAATTTACACTGTATGTACAAATTTTTACCCTGCATCTTCCCTTCTACTTCAGTTTCCACAGCCCTTTCTGTGACATTAAACACTCTTGGTGAGCTGCCATGTATTCTCTGAAGGCACGCAATCATCAGGAACTAGTCAGCCCTGCAGATACTGAAGCCATCAACCCAAACATGGTCATTTGCCTCAGGGACCCTCTAGCCTGGCAACAATGGAAACGTTTTCATTTGTTCTGTCTTCATGGCTCTAGTTCTATCAAGCTTTTCTTTCTTCAGACACCAGAATCCCAGTAAGGTCTGTAGAAAAACAAAACAAAACAAAACAGATCCGGATTGTTGGAATGTAGCTCCATGTGTTTATATAATCTCCCATTTCAGTATCTTAATGCAGCACAGAAATCTTGTCTGTCTTTTACAGATGAAGGGGTAATCACAGAGATGGCATCCATTTGGGTGAGGAAATGTAAATCTAGAGCTAAGTTCACATTTCTTTTTTATTTTATTTTATTTTATTTTATTTTTTATTTACATTTCCGATGATTCCCCTTTTCTTTGGAAACCCCATGTCCCCTCCCCCTCCCCGCCTCTGTGAGGGAATTCCTCCT
>JAPYYD010003106.1:0-14540 GCA_028551405.1 Uromys caudimaculatus
ATGTAAGCCTCAGTCTCCAGCCCTGTCAGTAAAGCTGGCTCCTCTCTCAGCCCAAGGTCAGCCCAGCTCAGGGTACATCTTAAGATTTAATGGCCACAAAAGCCCATATGGGCTAGGCCCATTCCAGAATTGAAAAAAATGGTTTGTAAGGCGACCCACCTTCCTAGACAAGTGTGTAGGAAAAGCACTGGAAAACTATTTCTTTTCCAAAAAATAGAACAGCAGGAAGGGTCAGGCAAGACCCCCACCCCACCTCCCCAGACTCTGCTGCTCAGGCCAAGATTGTAGAGAAGGATCTTGAATAGGGATGAAGCCAAATATAGTGGCAGTTCCTGGTTCCCCTTAACAAAAGCCAGGTTCAGCCCTTTTGCCTCCTGTGGATCTGTTCACACTCCCTGTCTGTCTGTCTCGCCCTCCACTTTGCTTGCTCTGTCCTAACTCTCCTTCATCTTTCCAGATGCAAGACGCTATGGGCTATGAGTTGCCCTGGGTGTATTTTGTCAGTCTGGTCATCTTTGGATCCTTTTTCGTTCTAAATCTGGTTCTCGGTGTTTTGAGCGGGTAAGCTGACCACTTCTGTGTCCTCTTTACAATGCAGCCGAGCAAGGTCCCAGGTTCCACTGCGTTCAATGCAGAATCCTCAGAGACAGGACCCTAACAGGCCCAGGAAAACGGGAAAAAATCTCCATACGAGAACAGATTCTGGCCATTGGCTGCACAGGCGCTTTTTAGCCTCTGAGTTGCACCTTGAGGATCCCGGGTCCCACGGCGCTCAGCTCAGCGCTGGGGAGCTGGTGGCTGGCGCTTGGCCGTGCTCGGTTGCTGTGTGTGCCTGACTAACTATCATTCCATTCTTCCAGGTCAATGATGCCGTAGGAAGGGACTGGCCCTGGATCTATTTTGTAACACTAATCATCATAGGGTCATTTTTTGTACTTAACTTGGTTCTCGGTGTTCTTAGCGGGTAAGCAGGACCAAGGAAATGGTCTTGATTTTTCCATTAATTTGTATTTTTTTCTCTCTGCTATTCCTGGCACTATTCTATTTCTGGCTCTGATGAACCTGGGATCAAGGGTCACTCAGGAGCCTTGAAGTGAAGGTCTTTGGCCTGACTGTGAGGAGGGTTGGATGGGGGGGGGACTCGTTGGTATTGTTGGTGGACCCTAAAGCAGAGACATCCAGTTCCACCCCTATCGCACCACACACACCAAGACCTTCCCAACTCACAGGTAAGCAGGCTGCTTCCCCCTGGGCCATTCTCACTCAGCCTGAGAAGCAGTGCAGAAAAAGTCGTGAGTGGGAATGATCTGAAAGAAGTTTCCTGTGCACACACAACACTCACAGTGCCCTTGACAATAAACGTCGGCCTGAGCTCATGAGCTGTCATCTGCAGGCAAATGCAGGCTTTAAACCACTTTTATTGAGTCAGCAGGCCAGGGAAGGAAGAGTTTGGTTTAAAATACAAGTAGAAATGGTAGGATTGCTCAGTGGTAAGGTAGTTGCCTTGCATGGACACTTTTTTGTGTTCCATGCAACACTGTCAAAACCAAAGACAGACAAAACTCCATGACTCTGTGTGTGTGTGTGTGTGTGTGTGTGTGTGTGTGCACATACATATATGTGCAAACAAATACAGACTAATTCTCGTTTCAAGGCCAAACACCCTATCATTGATATTTACTTTTCTGAATACAAAGGGCACATAACTATTTAAAGCCACAGGTTATTATGAGGTTAGAGATGAGGCATAATTCATTTTCCTTAGAATTTATCTAGATGGCCACAAACACAAACCTACCTGTTTTCAGCCCTTGCTCAGATGCAATTGGAAGTAAAAGAATGACTCATGGCTGGGGCATCGAGACCCCAAGGATAGCTACCTTCTCACCACCGAGACCTGGGGGTCTCCTCAGTCACCCATTTTTCACTAGCTATGCCAGCCATGCCAAGACCTGACACCTAAATGCTCCTGATGACCCTCTGGCCCTCTATAGGGGACTCGCCTACTGACTTTGGTATAGAGGGAGGAGGGGATCTGTTTCTGCTCTGCTTGAACTGGCCAACTGTTTTTTCCGGGCACCTAGGGATTTCCTGCTGGGGGCAGTTCAGGAGGAAGGAACAAGTCTGCTTTCAGTGCAGACTGGGCAGGGCTCTGCCTCCCGCCATGGTCAGGGCATGGGGTTCAGTCTGCAACAGAGCAAAGGAAAGAACCTCCTCCTACCGTATCCCTTCCATGGCCCTGGAAGGCATCTTGCCTTTGGCCAAGGTGAGACCACATAGGAGAGCAGGAGATGGAGTCATATATAAGCTCCTGGTTAGCTGCCTGGTTGCAGGGGGTGGGGGGTTGTTCTTATCTTCCAACACAAGAAAATGGCCCATTGTTTATACATGAATCTCACTGACAGTATTGGAAAAGAATCCAACTCATTATCCTCTTTCAAGACAGAAATTTGGCTGTCCTAGCTCTATGTTTGCTGGAGTCACATTATCTGGCAACCTCGTCTTTTTAAATCTTTGTTTTCCATGTCAAAAAATGAAGATAACATCAATTCATAGGTGGCTGTCATTGTAGAATGAGCAGGAATGTCCGTGTAGAATATTAGGCACAGGACTAGTATACAGCCAGCACTCAGCAGCAGCGCTGACTACAGTGACTATTTTGACTTTTAAAATAAGTAACTTGAGCCAAGACGTCACTTTTCTGGCAATCAGCAGACTTGGGCCTGAAGGCTTAGTTTGGATCCTTCTTTCTTTATCACTGCCTGCTAGATCTGCATTAAGTCTGCTTGTAGTGTAGCCATACATATTGAACTTAAATTTCATTTTCTTCCCTTAGATGTTAGGAACCAAATCTTAGCATGTAAAATTCCTCTAGTAATCCCATACAGAGAATGAGAACTAGACCCCAAAGGCTCTGTTATCATCCTATAGCCATTGCTGCCCCATCTCCCAGCCGCATGGCCAACCTGCTGGTGTGTCAGAGATGTCAAAGGAGCAGCTGCTGATGCTGATGAAAGATCATTTTGAAATTACACCTTGGTCTCATTTAGATCAAATGTTTAGATAGCTGTGCATAATCTAATGTTTTGATGCCTAATGGTCTTCAGAGCATTTCATTGACATGGGACCGGAATATAAAAACTCTTTAGCCTCTGCACCTGTGAGCCAGAGTTTGGTTGATCTGTTCTGGGGCCTTCTAGCACCTGAGCATCTTCCAAGTTGTAGCATGCTTCTGGCAGCTCCAGAAACGTTGATGGACCCCTTGCCCAGTCAGCCAGGTGTTTGTAAGTAGTTGCCCCCCTTCTGGCTTTTGTCAAGGGCCAGTGACTCTGAATGCATTGCCTCTAACCTGTGCAATGACAAACCTGGAAACACGCTCCTGTTGGTTGACCATACAATTGATAGTTTGAAGTTGGCATCTTGATTAATAAGAACAACAGTGTAATAGTTAACCTCAGATATTCAGGGGGAAAACTCACTCATCCATCAGCTAACTTCAGTTAGACCAACCTTCCAGAATATCGAGGAAGTCTTAGAGCCCAGGAAGCACTATCCCAAGGATTGCACGAGCAGTCTCCCCGTACTGTGTCAAGGCCCGCGCGCTGCATATCTCATGTTAGTTTATTTGGTGTTCGTGACAACTTCATAAGCTAGAAGTTACTCATTGTTTCCATTTCACAGAAGACAAGACTGAGGTTTAAATGAGGAAGCTGCATCCATCCTAGTGGGAAAGTTTAAAGGATGGAGGGCTGGGCCAGAATATCACCAGGCCACAGCCTTTTCTTGTAACTTCCACAGTGCACCTGCCCTAGAGAGTTACAGGAGGAGGTATGGGGGCAGGGAGATCAAACACTACAAAGGAGGAAGGGATGAAGGAGAGGTGTAGTAGAAGCAGTCTACAAGCTTCTAGACACAGGCTGGAAACTGAAAAGGCTGAGAAATGCTGCCTGGATGGCCCAGTAGAGCCTGTTGTTCAGTGGGAGGACTGGAAACTCTGCAGAGCTTAATGCCCAGCGAGCAGAGGCACTTCAACCACAGCTGTGAAATATTCTGTGACTGAAGAGTTGGAGTGTGAACCTGACATCTATCAATTAAGAATAACATTCCTACAGCTATGTGAATTAACTCATCACAAATTATGTCCTTTTGTCATTGCGGAGAGGCTAAAGTGTGCCCGTTGTGGTCTGCTCAAAGCAGGGATGGCACCCCATAGAGTTTCTACTGCAAATGTAGAAACCCCCAGATTTTGGTGACCCGAGGGTTCTGCATCCTTTATGTGCAACCCTTACATATCTAGAAGGCCTGCGTTCTAACAAGGCCACCTAGAACACACTGTGTGAAGAACACACAGCTCTTGGACTCTTCACAAATCTTCCATGCTATGTAGTGATCTCCATATGAACCCTGTGCAAAGCACAGGTCTGGCATCAGTATAGGTAAAAATTGGGTTAGAATTGCTTTCTCCTCCAGAAATCCCAGTCTCCAGGCTATTAGAATCCAAACAGTGACTGTGAGACTTTTGAAATTACGTTTGAGGCCGTGGGTGAGGGAGTGGAAGGATGGACTCTGAAATCTGGGCCTTTGGATATGCCTGTACCTAGAATCTCTTTAGCTGGGCAACTGTCCCATCGTTTTTCACATCAGGAGGCAGGCATGTCTCTTGCTTGAAAAAGCAGAGTCCCTGATGGATGGGAGAGTTATAGCCTGAAAGTATACCTGGACTATGATGTTAAGACAGAACGTCCAGACTGAGGAGTCCCTGACATGCTATGGTGGGAGCAAAGGAGGTGACTACAGAGTTGATTCTCCTCCTTCAATGGTTGCACTCTGTCAAGCCACGCAGGACAGTGCATCGGTGAATACTGATCAACGATGCAAAGTACAGAGTTAGATTCCTGCTAATAAGTACCTGGTCACATTTGGCAACCAATTAAAACGTAGCCCTATAGCTCTATGTGTGTTTCTGCACACAGCTTATTTAGTATCTATCACCCATTTGTTAATATTAGACTCACAGCCACCAGCACTGTAACTCATGCCGGGGTGAGCTTGATCTAACACACATTTTCTCCGTAAGACACTGCATAGCCTTTCACTCCGTGGAGCTATGCTTGAGCCATTTAAACAGTGAAATCTCTAATCAATAGCCCAAAAATACAACAACCAGAAAATGCCAGTCAGTAGACTGACCCTAAATAAAGACATTTGCTATGTTATGAGAACTGAGTTAGGGAGAGCATCTTACCTTGTCTGACCTTAGCAGGAAGCATGTGACATGTTTTTGTTTTGCTTTTGGTTTGCCATTACATGCATACTCATACATGAGTATAAGAGTGCCACGAATATTGATTTGAGGGTTGCAAACACATTTTAGCAAACCCAGAAATAGCAGAGTTGTTATTTACCTCTTTAATATTGATTTTCAAAGGGCTAATACCCCATGGTCAGAGTTATCAGTCCCACCCCACATCCTACTGCCTGCGACCACCCCTCCTCCATATTTTGTCTTGGCCATTTTGCTATCAACAGATGCACTCCTCCTGCCTTGTGACAAATCCCACAGAAGTGACTGATTGTCTTTCTGGCTCTGGCCTCTGGGCTGGGCACAGCCTGTCAGGCTGTGGTTTCATGTCTTCATTAGCTCAGTCTCAAGAGCAGGCACATGGCAGGCATCCAGAAAGAGAACAGGGGCTGTCACCCAGTGTTTCACCAACACTTGCAGCCTGGAGTTCTGTGCAGCCCATGTGGCTGCATCCTTGCCCATGGTACTATTGAAGCACCATGTTACCTTGCTGCCCGGGCCACATCTTCAGTCTTCCGCCACAGCATGTTCTTCCTCTACAGGAGCAAAAGCAGGCAAGTCCCATAGAAGCATGCAGGCTTCGCTTCCCCTTTGTTCCCTGTGACTGTTTAGGTCTCCCATGGGTCTACAGGCGTGGACAGCGAGCTTCCCTGCCTAACTGCAGCTGAGTCCAGGCCTGTTCTTCCAGCTCTGTAAGAAGGATGGTGGGTGTCTTATAACCAGAGCTTGAACTCTGAGAAATTATCCAGAAGAGCTAAAGGACTCTCTTAGCAACTTCATGCCTTTGAAACTCACTCAAACCTACTCCAGATGAAAGGGGCAAGAAAGCAGATGGGTGTAGATAGATGGCAGGGGAGTTCCTCCAGTACATTTAATGGGGTTTATTTGCATAGGGAGAGAGAGGTGCACTGTGAATCTATTGTCTCTAGAGAGTAAGGTCACAGCGGAGGAGGAGGCTTCACCATATGTAAGGTAAGGAGACAAGGCAAATGGGGGCTGGCATATTCCCAGTCCACCCCAGTAACAAAAGCAGGATGCAGAAAAACCAAGCCAGTTCCTACCTTCACTGTGATCTGTCAATCCAGCGCCTCTTCCCTGGCATCCAACTTCCTAGAAAGGAAATAAAAGTACCCACTGGCTGGCAGGAAGCCCATAAAATAGCAAGTTCAATCCGATTATAATTGGATTCAATCAGATTTGAGAAGAAAATTCAATCCAAACCAGAGCATCGTTAAGGAGGTAGTTGAAGAAGACTCATTAACTTGAGAGCCCCCGTTCTCGAAATTAAAACATTCCCCAGGCTCCTCCCAGGTCTCAGCCCTGTTTCACCACAATGGTGATGGCTAAATCCTGAGCTCTGCCAAACAGCACAGGCAAAATGCAAATACTGGGCAGGTGGTATCTGGTGACAGAGCCTCTCATGTATGACCCTGAGCGTAACTGAGCCTTCTGTCCCTGGAGGTTTTGCGGGTGACATGACTCCCTCCACGATGCCTTTCTTCTCCTGAATCAGGTTCTAACTAAGAAGAAACACAAGAGCCATGGCCCAGGGGTTAGTCAAAACGCTAGAGAATTCACATGCACACCCCACCCATCTCCTCTACCCCACCCTACTACCAAGGATCCCATTTTTGATAGGTCAAACAAACAAAACAAAACAAAGCAAATTCTCTTGCCACCCATGGAAAGAAGGGGCTGGTTTCTGCCAAGGCAGAGAAAGAAACTTCCTGTTTCCTTCTTCCAGCAAGGCCCTAAAAACCCCACAATGTCTGCTGATTATTCCTTTAATCTGCCACATTAACTTTGACACCATCGTTGTTTTTTACATATTTTTCTATCCTGGGTAGGCAGCCAAAAGGCAGCCCAGGGCATTTTCTTGTGTTTGGAATCCATGTGGGTTGAACTCCCTCCAGGCATGCTAAGAACAGTAGAAGGAACTGTAGCCCTGAGAACAGACTGAGGAGCTCAAACCTCTTGGGCCCCTAGACAATGGGAGGTACTGGCAAATATTTACCATCCTCCTTTGGTGGAGAAATGCCCTGGTCAATCACATTGGCTGGTTTTCATGATGTAAATATTCCAAACTTGGCTGTTATTGTACTATCAAGGAGACTTCCACTGAAGCCAGAGTTGAGAAAAGAAAGCATTATTTATTGGCTCTGAGACCCAGTATAAGTTAAATGGGCTCTATCATCACTGGGTCCGAATAATCTGTGTCACTTGAAGATAATTTGTCATTTCTTTTAAAAGGTGTCGCCTAATCCTGGGTGGCATGTTCCTTGCTGTTGTAGAGGACCATTAGAATGACTGTTTGGAAGGGGTTTCCCTATCTTTGAAGAATAGCTGTCACTCACAGACAAAGCCTATTATGATCTAGAAAGTAAATGTACAGCCTACATCCCCTTAAATTTTCCTGGCCTGTGTCAAGAGTATGCCCGTAGGGTTCCCCCTTCTTGTGTAAGTGAAGGCAGAACTGGGTGGCAGAGACAGCAGTCTCTGTCTAGAAAAGGGGTGATTTGGATGGGGTTCTCCAAAGCACAAAGCATTAATACCTGCCTTGTCTTCCCTTCTCTCCATCTTCCCTCCTGACTAACCCTTCTGTGCCACCCTGCCCCCTCCCCTCCCTCTCACATCAGAGAGTTTTCCAAAGAGAGGGAGAAAGCCAAAGCTCGAGGAGATTTCCAGAAGCTTCGAGAGAAGCAGCAGCTAGAAGAAGATCTCAAAGGCTACCTGGACTGGATCACGCAGGCAGAAGACATTGACCCCGAGAACGAGGACGAGGGCATGGACGAAGACAAGCCTCGAAACAGTGAGCAACCCATCTCCCCTTTGGCCGGGGTCTGGGATGGCAAGAGCCATGAGCCAGGCTCACGGGAAGTTCTCAGGTTCATGAGAAGAGCATCCTTCTCAATGGCGACTGTCATTTGCTGCTCATAGGACTTAGTCAGATGGGAAATCACTGCCACTGCTGTAGAAAGCCTCATATTCCACTTAGAAACTTTGCCCTGAAAACACAATTGTGTCTGTGCTAAGGTGAGTGAGGTATGCCTCTCCCATGGGCTCTTAAGGTAGGGCCAACCATCATCCTGTTCTGTTCCTTGGGATCAGCTTCCACTAGCCGGCTGCTTGGAAAGATGTGTACCTGAGTAGGATTCTTTCCACACCGGCAGAAGTCTTCCAGGTTCTCCCACCCCACCCCCTAGATTTCTCTAGGGGAGTAGAGTCAACATTTCTCATTGAGTAGGTAACTTAACTTATTGTATGAGACAATGCTTCTGGGAACATTGGAGGAAAGACAGAGGAATTCCACAGAATCCATTTAGATTATAGACACAGAGCCAGATCCCTTCCTCTGGGTTTTCTCATGGCAGATTGCCAGAAAACCTACAGCCAGGATACAAATGGGAACAGCAGGTGACTGTAAATGTTTAAGGTTACAAGTCATGGCAAGTCCAACTCTATTCTGATTGTCCCAGTAGTTTTCAAAGTGGGATCCCTGGACCAGTGATGGTAGGTCAAACTTGGTAGAAATGCAAACTCTTGGGCTCCTGCCTAAAACCACTGACTTAGGAGCCCCAGAGACAGTGATGGGTGTTTTGTCTCAGAACCTTTGGGTTAGCTTTAACTGCTGCTCACGTTTCCTGTGACCCTGATCTTTGTGGATCTAATACTTTTCCTATTCTGTGCTCAGCATTTGTCTTGCATGTTGCTTGTTTGAATAGTTGCTTTTCTGTCCTTTCAAGCAGCATGATTTAAAAACATGATTTAAAATCTTGAGTATTTGGCACCTAGCACACAGAGCCATGTGGGTGAGGGTAACAAGACAGAATCTGCCTCTAAGTAGAGAGGGACTCAGGAAGAGAGTCTGCCAGCATGAAAGCAGGTGGAAGGAGAAGACAGCCAAAGGTGCTGGCAGACTCTGCTCTCTTGCTCCAAAGACTGGTGCAATAAATCTATCAACTGCTCCTGATAAGTCTGCTCAAGGTACAAAGGCAAAATTAAAACACATAAACAGCAAGGGACTGATAACGCAATTTAATAACCCAAGGAAGCTCCATGCTCCACTAAGTAGTTCTGCAAGCTGGAAGATGGGGCTGTGGATAGATTATTACAATGAACTATGATGCCATGGAGGGGTTTTCTGGGAAAACACATAACAGCCTCTGTTGTATTGTCAATGGAACTGCACGATAGTTGATTCGGTTGTGGGATTGGGTGGAATACTAAAGAAGTTAGTTAGCATGTGAGTCACAGAGGAGCTTGTACAGGGTTAGACGTCCTGGCTCAGGATTAATTATGGTAAACATTTTATTGGTATGTATCATGTAGAAATGGGCAATGGGCACTACTTGCTTCACAGCCATTTGCCATTCACAGAGATTCATGGCTGTGTTGTTCCCTGTTAAAGTGAGAGCTGCCGAAGAAGAATGCAGGCTACTTCTCCATCTTGCCCAGTATATGAGCGAATTCCACGGAGAGCTCCCAGCATGGCGCATACCTTGCTGTTGGAGCAGATTGCACTAAGAGGCTCATTCAGTGCCTGCTCGCTGCCAAGGTTTGCTGAAGCCGAAACACTGCGAATTAGGCTCCAGAGACTTCCCTCCCTCCCATACTTCTTCATTGTGTCTGGAGGAACATATGGAGATCGCTTCTTGCCCCTGGTCAGCCCTGTCCGGGGAAGACTGGAGTAGGATTCTAGATCCTATGTAAATGGAATGTTGGAGGGACTGTTTGGGGGTCAGGGGACAAATGACAAAGATCCAAAGAAGCCAGAAATGAAAAGTAAAGAGTTTACATGTGATAAAAGGAAAGTGGAACTCAAGGACAAAGGGGGAGAGTTCATAGGCTTCCCAATAACCATGGAGTAAATGTGATTTCATTCTTGAATTCAAGGAAGGCCTTGCAGAGAGTAGACCTTCAGTTCACTGTGTCTGTGGATGGGGAGAGAGGAGCTGGATTCTATGTTTATATACAGTTTACTATTTATATATAATTTACTTGCAGAAAAGGCGATTCTGTGGCTTGGAAGCTATATTCTTCTCTTTAGGACTTACTTCTTCATTTGCCCTTTGAAACACATACAAGAGGAGAAATGCTTGTGTTTAATTAGTATAGCTCCACTTGGGAGGCAGAGACAGGCGCATTTCTGAGTTCAAGGCCAGCCTGGTCTACAGAGTGAGTTCCAGGACAGCCAGGGCTACACAGAGAAACCCTGTCTCGAAAAACCAAAAAAAAAAGAAAGTGATTTTAATTAGTATAACTCTAGCTTTTGAAATGTCTAAAGATTACATGGTGGAATTTTTCTAGTTCTTTTCAGGTCAGAAACAAAGGGGTGTGTGTGTGTGTGTGTGTGTGTGTGTGTGTATGTGTGTGTTAGAAACAGTGCGTATGTGTGCATGTGAGTGAAAAAGTGTGTGTATCCTGTGTGTGGATGCATACATGCACCGTTACATGCATATGGAGAACAGGGGTCAATCTCGGGCACCATCCCTAAGGACTCCTCCACCTTGTCTTTTTAGGCAGGGTCTTTCACTGGAACCTTGGGCTACTTGATCGGGCTGGTTCATCAGAAAGCTGTAAGGATCTGCCTCCCTCCACTCCCTCACCACTGGGATTCCGCTTGCTTGCTACACAAGCACTCTACCAATTGAGCTGATGTCCCAACCAGCATCCCTTTTAGTACAGACCATGAACCACTAGTGTGAGTCACTTGGAGACAATGCTGGCTGCATTGTGGGGACAACTCAGTGACACATCATTCTGCAGTAGCTGAACAAAAACCTAAGTGGATCCATCAGTCAAGAGGAGATACAAAGTCATTGAGAAGGAGAAGAAGTAGAGGTTGGAAGACCTCAGCATTTAGTTGAGAGAGTTTCCCTTAAAAGATTAGAGAAAATTAAGTAAACTCTGTATAAACAGTTAACTCTATATAAATAGACTCCAGTTATTCTTAGCAACCAGCCAGCCAGCCATAAATGAAAGATCTGCTCTCCCAGCCCCATTGTGCTGAAATAACAATGAACAAAGTAGTTAAAACTCCCTGACTTTGTAGAAGTTCTATTGTAATGGAGTGGAGTGGAGAATAAATTAAGTAGTGCGTCAGAGTGATAAGTGTAGAGAGGTGGTGGCGGGTGAGGTGGTCGTGCATGCTCTACTGAGAAGGTGGTGTCTAAATAAAGATGGGAAGGTAACAAGGAACTGCACAGCTATCTGGGAAGAGATCCTTCCAGGAAGATGGAAGGGTGGTGGAAAAGGGAGGAGCATGACTACTGCATCCAAGAACAGGAAGGAGGCCCGTGCAGGTGGCTCTCAGGGGCAGAGGTGAGGCAGGAAGTAGTGGAGAGGATGCCAAGGGAGGCGGGGAGAAGACCGTGTGATTTGTTGACATGAGAACTTGGATCTGAGCTGGAAGGAAGCCAAGCAGCCACTGGAGTGTTTGAGAAAAGAGTGATAAGTCCGACAAGCATTTAACGGCATCCCTGTGGCCACTGTATGCAGAATGGGATGGAGGTCACCCTGGGAGCAGCTAGCCAAGAGGGGACTCCCTGGAGATGATGGTGTCTTGTTTTAGCAATGATGGAGAAATAAGGTCAGAATTCAAGGTGACGTCAATGCTGACAGATAAAATATGGGACATGAGAGAGAAAAGTTGAGGATATCTCAAGTCAGGATAAGAATGGAATTGCCATTTACTGACATAAGGAAAATAGGGTAAGGATATTAAAAAAAAAAAAAAAAAAAGGAATTCAGACCTTGAGATTTAAAATGGCTATGAAAACATGCAAAGAGAAATGTGGAGTAGGTGCCTGGTAATCACTGAGTTCAAGAGAAAACTTTGGCACTAAGCTGTGATTCAGGGGGTCATCAGTATAGAGAAGGCACTGGAACACATCTGTCCGAGTAAAATCACCAGGGAAAGAGTGATTGGAGAAAAAGCAAAGCCAACAACTGAGAAAAGGGTTTGCAGACTGGTTGATAAGAAAAGAGCCAGACACAACGATTTGCAAAGTGAGAACAGAGGACCAGAGGGAAACCAGAGGAAGACGGTCAGTGCTACAGGAAGACCAATGAGGTGAGGGCTGGGAAATCTGACAGGAGATGCTGGCCGAAGGCCTGAGGGCCATTCTTCAGTTCTTAGGTTCTTAGTCTTCCCACAGTGGCCTCCAGCATGATTAGCTGGCATGGTTTAGCTGCTAGAGATCTAAGGACTCAGGCCTTCATGATACCGTAGAGGAGGGAGGAGAAGACTCATGTGATCAATCCACTGTCCCTCCGGCCCAAACAAGACCTTAACTGGATCCCGGCCTTTAATTGTGTCCTATCCATAGCCATGTCGACGCTAGGCCTTGCCACAGCAACTGCTCATAGATAGCCTTGGCAAAGGATACATGACAAACACTCAAAAGCCATCCGAAGACCTCACAGGGAAAAACATAAGAAAGGGCTGTGTGTAGCTTCCATGTGAGGCAGCTCTCTTGGTCTCCAAGTTCCTCTAGGGCAGCAATGAGATCTCACCATCCCCCTGGCTGCTTCTAGCCTTCCTCGGGGCTTCAGGGAGCACCCCTTCCCAAGGTACCCCCGAAGACCACTGCTGATGCACGTAGCACATCACCACTGGTGTGGATGCCCTGCTCTAAGGACACAGTCTATTTTCCAGGCTCCATCGCTATTTTGATAGAAGGCACTAGAAGAGAAACTGGGTTTAAAGAGCTAGGAATATGGCTCAGCAGGTGAAGGAGCGAGTTGTGCATGCCTGGCAGTCAGTGTTCTATCTCTGGAACCCACATAATGCTTTGGAAGGAGAAAAACAGCTCCACAAAGTTATCCTCTCACCTCCACACGCCTCCCGTGTCACAGGCACCACCTCCCACATTACATACCAATAAACACAAGTTTTTAAAAAGAGACCGATGGGAATATCTTCTCTCTAGAACAACATAAAAAGTCTACATCTGTTAAGTATCTACTCATATTGGAACTTCTTTCTCGATCATTAAGACAACTTAAGAACAGACCCAGCCTTCTGAAACTAACTGTAAGATACATATTCATTTGGACAAGCAGATAAAGAAGGACATACGGTAAAGCCCAACATGGAGCCTCTACACAGAGAAAGAAGATTAAATATTTGTACAAGTGATAGTTGATGATGCGACTCTGTAGAATCACTTTGTAATCATCAGTAACCAACAGAACCATATGCCTGCTGTGTGCCCTGCAGGATTCAGAATAATGCATTATTGAGGTACAGAAATTTGAGGGCCTAGGAGAGATCAAATGTGAGGAGTTGCCCAGAAAGGGCCCCATGCGGCTTGCAAGCATAATATGAATATCATGGGTTTACATTAGATATGTGTCAAGGACATGTCCATAATTATTTGATCTTAATATATTTTTTTTAAAAAAAAAAATCAGTGTAGTCAGCATTTCCCTGGCTCTAGCTTATGGCCAGGGGTAGTCCCATGTCTCTACCCTGACAGAGTCCATGAAGCATCGGGCTCAGATCTCAGGAGATATTCTGCTTCCATTGTTTTCCTTGGTGCTCTTTCCTGAGCACTCAGAAGTGAACATGCTCTAGAGGCCACCCTGACCTCGAACTGTTCCCAAGAAACTGACGCCATCAAGTCACATGCAGGTCCTCTGGCCCCAGCAATTCTAGTGAGAACCCTAAACCCAGAAAAGTTGCCTTCAAAATTGGGGAATGAAATGGGAGCCCTAGATGGAAAACCACTTCCTGGGTTAATTATTAGTGAGAGAACTCAATTCTCTAACTCTGAGTGTCAAACAGCCACAGTGCATGGGTGGGCATCAGGCGAGGCCAAAACCAGGGAATCTGTCCAGATACCCTACAGGGGGTGGGGGGGATGTACGTCAAAGCTTTAGCCTTCTACTCCACTATGAATAAATGAGAAGTTACTGCAGTTTAGACTCATTTCATAGTCATTTCTCAGACTGACAGCTACTCCCATCAAAGATCTGCAGGACTCACCAGATAGATAATAAATAGGTGAGGGTTTTGAGGGACAGGGTGTGTGTTGAAATGGCAGCTCATTTAGTCCAGGCTGTCTTTGAACTCCTGATCTTCCTGCTTCTACCTCAAGAGTACTGAGATTACAGGCATGTGTTACCATGCAGAGCTTAGTTAATTGTCTATCATTTCCAAAAATGTATTTGAATTCTAACAATATTCTTTGGTTTTGGTTATGTTACACACACACACACACACACACACACACAC
>JAPYYD010003107.1:0-14540 GCA_028551405.1 Uromys caudimaculatus
AAAAGGGAATGTCAAGGTGGGAATATGGGAATGGGTGGGCGGGTAGGTGGGAGGAGGAATTCCCTCACAGAGGCGGGGAGGGGGAGGGGACACGGGGTTTCCAAAGAAAAGGGGAATCATCGTAAATGTAAATAAAGTATCCAAAAAAAAAAAAAATGAAGCAAACATACTCATGCGGAGTAGACCACAGGAAATAGCCGAATTCAGGGCTGAATTAAATCAATTAGAAACAGAGTGATACAAAGAATCAAGAACACCAAGGGTTTTTAAAGAAAATCAACAAGGTAGATAAATCCTTTGCCAAACTAATTACAGGGCACAGAAAAATTATCCAAATTAACAAAATCAGAAATGAACTAGAAGACGTACTGAGGAAATTAAAAAAAAAAAAAAAAAACAGATCTTACTACAAAAACCTGTATTCATCCCCCCTCCCCCCGTGGAAATCTAGATGAAATGGATGATTTTCTAGACAGATACCATGTAACATTGTTAAATCAAGATCAAGTAAACTATCTAAATAGTTCCATATTCCCTAAGGAAATAGAAGCAGTCATTGAAAACCTCCAAAATAAATAAATAAATAAATAAATAAATAAATAAATAAATAAATACATACATACATACATACATACATACATACATACATACATACATAAAGCAAGCAAGCAAACAAGCTCAGGGCCAGATGATTTGTTTTAGTGCAGATTTCTACCAGACCTTCAAAGAAGAGCTAATATCAACACTCCTCAAACTATTCCACAAAATAGAAACAGAAGAAGGAACACTACCTAATTCATTCTATGAAGTCACATTTACTCTGATATCTAAACCACACAAGGACCCATCCAAGAAAGAGAACTTCAGACCAATTTCACTTATGAATATAGATGCAAATACACTCAAGAAAATTGTTGCAAACAGAATCCAAGAACACATCAAAACCTTTATTCACCAAGATCAAGTAGGTTTCATCCCAGGGATGCCAGGATGCTAATATATAAAAATCCATCAACATAGTCTACTATAAACAAATACAAAGAAAATATCACATGATCATCTTATTAGATGCTAAAAAATCCTTTGACAAAATACAACACCCCTTCATGTTAGTAGTCTGGGAGAGATCAGGAATTCAAGGCACATACCTAAACATAATAAAAGCAATATACAGTAAACCAACAGTCAACATCAAATTAAATGGAGAGAAACTTGAAGCAATCCCACTAAAAACAGACATAAGACAAGGTTGCCCACTCTATAGTCAATATAGTACTTGATGTTCTAGCTAGAACACTTAGACAATAAAAGGGGATACAAGGGGATACAAATTGGAAAGAAGTAAACTTATCAATATTTGTGGATGATATCCACATATACATAAGTATACATAAGTGACCCCAAAAATTCTATCCAAGAGCTCCTACACCTGATAAACAAGTTCAGCAAAGTGGCTGGATATAAAATTAACTCAAAAAAAATCTGTAGCCATCCTTTATTCAAATAATAAATTGGTTGAGAAAAGAAATTAGGAAACAACATCCTTCACAATAGCCACAGATAATATAAAATATCTTGGTGTAACTCTAACCAAGCAAGTGAAAGACCTGTGTGATTAAAAACTTCAAGTTTCTGAAGAAAGAAATCGAAGAAGACCTCAGAAGATGGAAAGATCTCCATGTTCAAGAATTACTAGGATTAACATAGTAAAAAGAGGCCATTTTACCAAAAGCAATCTACAGATTCTATGCAATCCCCATCAAAATTCCAAGTGTTTTACAGACATGAGAAGAGCAATTCTGAATTTCATATGGAAAAACAAAAACAAAAACAATAAATCCAGGATAGTGAAAACTATTCTCAACAATAAAAGAACTACTAATATCAAGATGTACTACAGAGCAATAGTGATAAAATCCACATGATATTGGCACAGAGATAGACAGGTCAATCAATGGAATAGAATGAAAGACCCAGAAATAAATCCACACAATTATGGACACTTGATCTTTGACAAAGAAATCAAAACCATACAGTGGATAAAAGAAGGCATCTTCAACAAATTGTGCTGGTCTGGGTGGAAGTCTGCATGTAGTAGAGTGCAAATTGATCCATATTTATCATCTTGTACAAAGCCCAAGTCCAAAGGATCAAAGACCTCTACATAGAACCAGATACATTGAATCTAATAGAAGAGAAAGTGGGGAAGAGCCTTGAATGCATTGGGACTGGGGAAAATTTCCTGAAAAGAGCACCAAAGGCTCAGGCTCTAAGATCAGCAACTGACAAA
Organism: Uromys caudimaculatus; assembly: GCA_028551405.1. NCBI lineage: Eukaryota > Metazoa > Chordata > Mammalia > Rodentia > Muridae > Uromys > Uromys caudimaculatus. The sequence goes on from JAPYYD010003107.1 coordinate 2,291, forward strand.
TAGGACCTCACGAAATTGAAAAGCTTCTGTAAGGCAAAGGACACTGACAATAGGACAAAACAGCATCTTTCAGATTGGGAAAAGATCTTCACTAACCATACATCCAATAGAGGGCTAATATCCAAAAGATAAAGAACTCAAGAAGTTAAACTCCAAACAAAACAAAACAAAAAACAAAACAAAAACAAAAACCAAATCAAAACAACCTCTCCAAACCCAAAAGAACAAAACAAAACAAAAAAACCCACACTACCACTACCACCACTACTAACAAAAACAACTACCACAAAAACCCCAAAGTAAAACAAAACAAAAACAAAAGAAACAATAAAATCAAATAACCCAATTAAAAAATGGGATACAGAGCAAACAGATTTCTCAACAGAGGACTCTCAAATGTCTGAGAAGCACATAAAGAAACGTTCAAAGTTTTAGTCATCAGGGAAATGGAAACCAAAACGACCCTGAGATTCTGCCTCACACCAGTCAGAAAGGCTAAGGTAAAAACTCAAGTGACAGCACATACTGGCAAGAATGTGGAAAATCCCATAGCTCGTGGGATTGCAAACTGATAATAACCACCCAAGAAATCAACCTGGTGGTTCCTCAGAAAATTGGACATAGTTCTATCTGAAGACCCAGCTGTACATGCTTTTGAGTATATACTCAAAAGATATTCCACCATATCACAAGGACACGTGCTCCACTATGTTCATAGCAGCCTTATTCGTAATTTCCAGAAGCTGGAAACCACCCAGATGTCCCTCAGCTGAAGAATGAATACAAAGAATGTGGTTCATTTACAAAATGGAATAATATTCAGCTATTAAAAATGAGGATATCATTAATTTTGAAGGCTAATGCATGGAACTAGAATATATAATCCTGAGCGAGGCTACCCATAATTGGAAGCACATCCATGGCATGCCCTCACTGATAAGTGGATGTTAGTCCAAAGTACAAAATACCCATGATACAGCTCACAGACAGTATGACGTTTAACAAGAAGGAAGTCCAAGTGAGGCTGCTTCAATCCCCCTTAGAAGGGGAAACAAAGTAATCGTGGGAGGCAGAGGGAGGAACAGCCCTGGGTTGGCAAGGGGAGGGGAAGGGAAAAGGTGGCAGGATCGGGTATGTGGGGAGATAGGAGAGAAGCACAGAGGGCCAGGAGAATGAATGGAAATCTGCAGCTCGTGGGGCTGAGGGTGCAGGGGGAACCTCTAGAAAGTCCCAGAGACCTGGGAGGTGAGAGGCTCCCAAGACTCACTGGGGATGACCTTAGCCAAAATGCCCAACAGTGGGGAGATGGAACCTGAAGAGAGCAATCCAGTAGATAGGCAGGGCCTCCAGTAGAGAGATGAGGTCACCCCTACCTTCAAAAAATTTGACCTAGGATTGTTCCTGTCTAAAAGAAATTCAGGGATAAAAATGGAGCAGAGAGCCGGGCAGTGGTGGCGCACGCCTTTAATCCCAGCACTCGGGAGGCAGAGGCAGGCAGATTTCTGAGTTCGAGGCCAGCCGGGTCTACGGAGTGAGTTCCAGGGCAGCCAGGGCTATGCAGAGAAACCCTGTCTCGAAAAACCATAAAAAAAAAAAATGGAGCAGAGACTGAAGGAAAGGCCATCCAGTGACCAGCCCAACTTGGGATCCATCCCTTTGGCGGGCACCCACCCCTGACACTATTACTGATGCTATGTTGTGCTTGCAGACAGAAGCCTAGCATGGCAGTGTTCTGGGAAGCTTCAGCAGCAGCTTACTGAGACAGATGCAGATACTTACAGCCAGCCATTGGACCCAGGTTGGCGACTCCTATGGAAGAGTTAGCAGAAGGATTGAAGGAGCTGAAGGGGATAGCAATCCAATAGGAAGACAAACAGTGTCAAATGACTGAACCCCAGGGAAATCCCAGAGACTAAATCACCAACCAAAGAGCATACATCTGCTGTTCCATTTCCCCTGGCACATATTTATCAGAGGACTGTGTTGTCTGGTCTTAGTGGGAGAGTATGCACCTAATCCTATAGAGACTTGATGCCAGGGCAGAGGGTGGTTAGGGGTTTGTGGGTGGGGTATACCCTGTCAGAGACAGAGGATGGAGTGAAGAACTCTAGCACGGGGACCAGGAAGTGGGGTTGGCTTTGAAATGTAAATAAATGTAAAATAATTAATTAAAAAGGAAATTAAGTTCTGTTATATCTATCTAACAGATACCACCAGCCTTACCCAGATATGAGAAAGGGGACATTTCGGATGGCCAGAACTTAGTGGGATGGGGTAACAACTACATGTACATGAACCTGGGAAGGGATTCTAACCCTATTAGTGGGGAAATCAAGCTCTCTGGTGGTGCTTATACTGTGTATGCAGGATTTAAGGTCTTCAGGTAGAATTGCCCTGTTGCCTAGCAACTGGTACTGCTCCTTGTCACGAATGAGTCTTGTTCAGAGGTGATCTTTCATGTTGCAAATGCAATGGTAGTATTCTTAGGAGTTGGGGAAGAGGTGATCTTTGGGCAGAGGTAACTGTCCTTATTCTTTCCCACCTGGGGAATGTAAAGTAGTGTAGCTCATCTGGGATTTGTTTCATTCTTCTGGTCAGTTAATGTCCTGGATCCAGAAGGCAAGTTCCTTTTCTTATTCTCCCTAAACCATTGACATTAGCTCGAGAAACACTGTTCTCTGAACAACTGACAACCCTTTATCCAGATTAAAAAGATCAGCCATGGGGCCTCTTTCACATATTTTTGTTTTGTTTTTCGAGACAATGTTTCTCTGTGTAACAGAGCTCTGGCTGTCCTGGACTCACTCTGTAGACCAGGCTGGCCTCAAACTCACAGAGATCCACCTGCCTCTGCCTCCTGAGTGCTGAGATTAAAGGCGTGAGCCACTACACCTGGCCCCTGCCACTTCCATCTTAATAAAGTCAGCCCCACTCCCTGGCCACTACAGTGGATCATAGACACCAAAGGTGTTCTTCTTTCTCTTTACCCAAAGAAAGTACCAGAGGAAGGACACTCCCAGCACCTATCTGCCAAACTCTGCTCTTTGTGCTAGACTTTCCTTGTATAAGCATCTTATTCTGGCTACAAGGTCCCTACTTCTGTCTTTAACGCATACCAACTCCTCTAAGGTTATCTGCTTGTTATGAGTTAATTATTTTTACCATTGCCCTTAGATGCTGAGATGGTGGGCTGAGGGCACAGATCAATTCACATTTAGGTGTTCTGGTCATTGGGGTCACACTTGATCATAACTTTCAGCCCCACTCCCTTTTGTATGTTTCAGAGGCTTCAGTTGCCTTCTCCAGAGGGAATCCAGAGGATGACTAAGAGCTTCACATTCAAACTCTTCGATACAAGCATGGAAATCAACATCAGTCACATGTTGCAGTATCTAAACATGTCCTTGATCTCCATCCCCCACACGTTCATTACCAGGGACAGGTTCTCAGCCTTAGCTGGAGCTGCCATGTCACTTTCTTGCTTCAAGATGCTGGCAGGACCCAATGGGGGCCTGGTAGTTTTCTTATTTATTTAATTTAATTAAATTTTTATTACAATATAATTACATAACTCCCCTTTCCAATTCCTCTCTTCAGCCCCTTCCATGTCCCCCAATTTCAAATTGATAGTTTCTTTCTCTTTGGTAATTTCTACATATGCAAGTGTTCACATATATTTATATATAGACATACAAACAGTCAAATTGAAAGTAATAATTATTTTAATATCAAGAAAAGATAGGAAAATTGTTTTAGTTATTACAGTTTCCTCTAATATATTCTTTGATCATTTCATATATGTATATAAATTATATTGGTCGTATATCCACCCCTCACTTCCGGACTTCTACTTGGACTCTGTCCCTGAACCTTTCATCACGTTCTCCTCCCAATTTCCTGCTAAGTTAATATAATTTATAATTAACTCACTGGAGTCCAATTAGTGCGTGGGTATAGAGCATGAACAACCTTGCAGTGGCCATTCTTCTAAAGAAAAGTGATTTATCCCATCTCTTGTTCAGCAGCCATCGACTGCCAACAGTACACACACACACACACACACACACACACACACACACACACACGGATTTTAACTGCCCTGATTTTGTATAGGTGACCTCAGCTGCTATATGTTCATGCACACAACAGCTATCCATGTTCATAAGATAGCATTTCACAGCACTCCTCCCCATCCTCTGGCCTTTTTAGTCTTTCTACCCCCTCTTTCATGATATTCACTAAGTCTTGGTAGAGAAAGTGATGCAGAGTTAAGCAGTCATAATTATTTGTTGTCCACATTTTGATCAGTTATGAATGAGCCTACTGTAAGAAGCTTCCCTAAGGAAGGTGGATTGAAGCACAGGTTTATGAAGTGAATTACTGGCATAGTTTTGTTGAGTTGAAAGGTGATGTGTTCTCAGATCCATCTACCACTGATAGGTTCCATGTGGTGCTGTGGAGGTGGAGAGAGTGGAAGACAGTTCCTCATCCTCAGTGTTTGTGGAGTTCTGTGTAGGGGAGATTCTTTCCTGGTAGTCCCTCAGATTCTCACACTCCAACATGGCCTCTTCTGTCACTTAAAGAGAATTACTTTAAATGAAGTAACCCAACCAACAACTTCTCACTAAAATGATACCTACTTACTTCTAGCTTTCTGTTTTTCTGACAAACTATGTTCTATCCATTGCTGTTAGCAATCTCACCTTCCTGACCCAGATTGTTCACAGAAAGTTTCTTCTAGTCTGACCAGGTAAGCTTGAGGAGATTGTTCATCAGCTCTGCAATGTGGTATCTACTCTTCTACACTTGGCATATGCTCAGAACTGTGACTGTCATGGAGGGCTTCAGTGGAACCCTCACATTCACACTCATGAGACAGATGGCCATGGATGACTGTCTTAGTTTGGATTTCAATTGATGTGAAGAAAGAGCATGACCAAGACAGCTCTTATAAAAGAAAATATTTAACTGCGGATGGCCTAGAGTTTCAGAGGTTCAGTTCATTATCATCATGGTGGGAAACATGGCAGCATGCATGCAGACTTGGTTCTGAAGGAGGTGAGAGTTCTACATCGTGATATAAAGGCAGCCAGGAGGAGAATGTCTTCTACAGGCAGGCAGAAGGAACCTCTCTTTTGTCCTGGGCAGAGCTTGAGCACAGAACTCCAAAGCCCACCCCGACATTGATGCACTTCCTCCAACAAGGCCACACCACTCTAACTAGGCCACACCTTCTAATAGTGCCACTTCCCATAGGGCCAAGCATATTCAAACCACCACAGTGACAATATGGGGTGGATCTATCCCATGTACACATAGAGGTAGACAGCTCAGTGCTGACTATGGGGCTTGGATAATGAATTTAGATATCCTAGTACTCTGTCTGCAACAAGGAGATTGGCTCCACAGATGCCTGCCTTTGCTAGGATCCCCGACCTTACCACATGGAGAGCAAATTCTCCTACAGGTTTCTGAAGATCCCACATCCACTGTACTCCCTGCCCTTGTGGTCTATGAATCTTTTCTTTTTCCATTCAAGAATCTTTTCTTTCTCTTTTTCTTCCCTTGACCATTACTATCTGAAGTTTTCACCCATATTATGATGGACCACGTGTAGATGCTCAGAGCGCACACACACACACACACACACACACATCAATGAGCACCTAAACTGTGCAACAACAGCATGAACTTCTCATGTCCCAATCACATGCTTTGTCCTGGGCTGGAAATCAGTGATGACTGAACTCATTAATGTTCCAGACACCATGGCACAATTCAGTACTCAATCTGAGTAGTGAAGTGCTTACCACAGGCTTCAAATGAGGAATCTCAGCTATGAGATGCTAGTCTTCAAACTGGCACCACCAGTGAGTAACATGCAGGGGTTAGGGAGAAAGCAAACCTTATTCCATCAAGGAGAACACAGCCTCAGGAAAACCACAAACTGAGGAGGGCAAGAACAGCTCTGAATATTGTTCTCAGAAAGATGGCGGAAGGTCACATTACTAAGAAATGAAAGGGAGGTCTATGCTGGGGGCTGTTCTTCAGGGGACAGTGGTACCCACTCCCAGAACCACAAGAACAGCTGCTTCTTTCCCCATTTCTGTGTGCCCTCCTCCATGCCCATCCTCAGAATGAAGCTCCGTGTGAGGGGCACAGTTGAATGCTCAGTGTGTCTGCTACTCTGCGCCCACCCTGCACCATCAATCTGCATCATCCCAGAAGAATTTTTATGGCTACAAGATGACTGATAAGGAACCCCCAGGGCTGTGGATAGATGAGCTGAAAGAGTGGATTCTCTATGGGGAGTTTTTAAGAGAAGGATCCATCTTTAGCCACCCTCAACTGGAAGGGGCCAGCAAAGGAAGGTCAAACTGCTTGTTGCTGCACTCTTAATAAGTGAGGTTAAGTGAGATGACCATATCTGTAAGAATTTCTGGATCTCACTCAAGTCACAGCCCTGGGGAAATGAGAGGCAGTTGCCTAGGGAGGGTTGTTTCTCTTCCTGTATGTATTCTGAAAGTTCCTCTGTGTAATCATGTGATTCTAGGAATCCCGCCTCTCAAAACAACCCATACTTTGTGATATTTGTCTATCTTGCCAGACACTGTGGTCTCTCCCTTAAGTACAATTGCAGCCACTGAGAGGAGGTGCCATGACCTTCATCTTCACAGCCGTGCTCTGTCTGGGTAAGATTTGAAGAGGAGAAGGGTAATAATGGTCATACAGCCAGGTTCTAGCCAATCAGGAAACTTCAGGGTGCTTATGAGATTTCAGTGAAGGGAAGGAGCACTTAGGTATGTGTTAGGGGCAAACTTTTCATAGGGGATTCTCTTCTAGGGCTGAATATGGGCCAAGAGACCTTGGTGTTGGAAGGTGAGTACATATCTAGCTGTTTCAGATCACTCCTCACTGGGAAACTGAAGCTATCCCTGCTCAATGTGGCTCGAGAACATCAGGTGATACCAGGGAAGGGGTGCTAGAGCTGAAGGCTGAGATCTGAGGGGGGATGTCCTATGATTGTTTCCCTCATTTCTTTGCAGGGAATTCCCACAAGCCAACCCTCAGTGTTCAGCCAGAATCGGTGGTTGCCAGAGGGAAGCAGGTGACCATCTCATGTGAGGTGACCACAGGGGCCCGGGAATACCGTCTTTATAAAGAGGGGGGTCCAAATCCTTGGCGCACACGGAGCACTCCGAAGGCCACAAACAAGGCTCAGTTCTTGATCCCATCAATTGAACAACGATATGGAGGGATATATCGCTGTTACTATAAGACCCCCACTGGGTGGTCAGAGCACAGTGACCCTCTAGAGCTTGCAGTGACAGGTGAGAGAACACCCAGCCCCAAGCTATGCCCTCAGGAAAGGGGTCTACTTCCAAGAGTGTCCTGTCTCACAGCTCAACATTGGAAGGCAATGAAGGCTGGATAAGTCCACTTAACATGCTACAACGTTCTTTTCTAGGACTCTATAGTAAACCCAGTCTGTCCACCCAGTCCAGCAATGTAGTAACCTCAGGAGAGACTGTGACCCTTCAGTGCATCTCACCACTGGGATTTAACAGGTTTGTTCTGACTAAGGAAGGAGAACAGAAGCCGTCCTTGATCCGGGACTCAGAGTTTATAAACTCTACTGGGCAATTCCAGGGCCTGTTTTCTGTGGTCCCTGTGGCTCCCAGTCAGAGGTGGATATTCAGATGTTACGGCTACCATGTCAACAGCCCCCAGGTGTGGTCAGAACCCAGCGATCTCTTGGAAATACATGTGTCAGGTGAGGAAGCTCCATCATTGACTCAATCAGTGGTTGACAACATATGTTCATTGCTGAGAACTCTGCCTTTCCTAAGGGAGTCCTAGGCAGTAAGAGGATGAGGGAAACTGAACCTGAGCCCCAGATTTGGAGGAGAAGTGGCACTTACAGGTAGAATATGAGGGGGCAGGTGTGTGACAGGTGCCAGCTTTTCAATCCCCTGGGCCATTTTCTCTCTAGGGCTGCCTAAAATGCACTCACTGCTACTTGGCAAGACTTGCAATCTTTCCCCTGGAGAGAACCTAACTGTTGTTTATACATAGGTTGTGAAAAGTTTTCTCTGTCCAAGAGGTAGGGAAGTGACCTCATCCTCAATCCTGGCCTGTTATTTACCAAACAGGGCTCTCAAGGCCAACTTCCCTTTGGGCTCTGCAAGCACCCCTATGGGGGGGTGTCCAGATGTTATGGTGTACACAACATCTCTTTCAAGTGGTCAGTACCTAATGACTGTGAAAACCCTGCTTATAATTGAGGAGTTCAGTGGGTCCATTCAGAGACTCAAAACTGCACAGGACCAACTGAGGGGGGAAGAGTTGGTGGCCAGGATGAAGGATGAGGATCTCAGGAGCAACAGACAAGGAAGTGGGGTAGAAGCAGAGTCAGCAAAAGCAGGAAGAGATCCACATCCTCAGAGTCAGGTTCAGAATTAGTCAGTACTTCCCCCATCTCTCTTCCTCTAGGATAGCTCGCTGTCACACTTTCCTTCTCAATGAAATGAGGCCCCATGGCATCCTATGGAGAGTAAGTGACCCAGCAGTGTCAATCACTGAAAATGATAGACACATTTTTTTTTCTGATCAAGGGCAGAGTAGCTCCTTCATTTCTGTGTCTAAGGTCAATGTCTCCTAGATCAGCAGTATCAGGCAGAATTCTCTAGGAGTGCTGTGACCTCCCTTCTTGGGGACACCTAAAGATGTAGCTGTTGAAACTCATAACCCTATTTGTTGTCATGTACCAGTCCCCCTATGGAACTCAAGGTCTTAGATAAGGGGACTCCTACCTGTTCTGTCTGTGCTTAAGAGTTCACTCATTGCCCTGTCTCCAGGAGAACTATTGCCTCTAATTATAAGTTTTAGTGAAATCTAGTAAAACTTCATTATAAAGTGACTCTGATACAAGTTTTGAGCACAAAGATCAGAGTGGGTCTAAAGCATCCATCAAGGAGACCAGTAGGAAACTCCTACAGAAGGGAGAGGGTTCATCCAGATCTGCATGAAGGTATGTGACGAGAGTAATGTGTATTTACAGGAAGGAACATATGAAATAGGGCCAGAACTGTCCCTCAGTTGGTAGAATCATTGTCTAGAAAGCAGGAGGCCCTGGCACTAAATACACTGGGAACTGTGATTGGTACTTGTAACTGCAGCACTCAGAAAGTGGAAGCAGGAGGATCAGAAATTCAGTCATCCTAGGTGACATAGTGAGTTGAAGGCCAGCCTGGGCTGTGTAAGACACTATCCCAAAGAAAAGAAAGAAGGAAAGAAGACAGACAGGAAGAAAGGAAGGAAAAGAGGAAGGAAATAAGAAAATGAATGAGAGACAGAAAGAAAGGAATGAGGAAGAGACAGATGGAGGGAGTGAGAGAGAAACAGAGTAAGAAGTTAAATTAAGAAATTTGGACTTGCCAGGCATGGTAGTACACACCTTAAATCCCAGGACTCAAGAGACAGAGGCAGACAGATCTCTATGAGTTCAAGGACAGCCTCATCTATCTAGCAAGTTTCAGGACAGCCAAGGCTACAAAAGATTTTTCTCTCAAACAAAGAAACAGACAAACAAACAAACAAACAAAAACAAAAAACTAAGAAGCTTGGACTATTTTATAAAAATATTCCTATGAAAATTTACAGTAAAGTCAGCATAAATAAAAATTTCCCATTTTAAAAAATGTTTTACATTTATTTTAATTTTAAAAATAATTTCACAATAAGAACTGGATTTGTGTTATTTATCCCCTTCCTCTCATCTTCCAGCTCCTCCATGTATCCCTCACTCTCTCTCAAATACATGAGCTTTTCATTAATCTTGTTATATGTATGAATATGCAAATATAACCTGCTGTACATATGTTCAATACGACGTTTAGTGTTGCTCATAAGTATATGTGTTTAGGGCTCACCTCTTGGGATCAGATGACTTACCAGGGGCTCATCCCTGGAAAGGACTGGCCTGGCCTCTCACAGCAGCCATCAGTTGCCCGTAGGTTCCTCAGCTAACGTTGGGATCTTACAACATTTCACTCATCCAAATTGGCATGTCAACTGGTGCTATAATGAAAATACATATGCATATATACATATACAACAAATTCTTGCGCAAGACTCCTTGGGGTGGACAGCAGATGTTCTGCTTCTCTGGTTCTTATAATATTTCTGAACTCTCTTATGAAATATTTCCTGAGCTTTAGCTGCAGGGGTTGTATTGCAATTGTATCGATTAGGGATGGGTACCTCATGCTTAGTTGTTCTCTGTGTTTTGACCAGTTGTAGATTTCTGTGATGGTCTCTATATCTTGTGTAAGAGAGATAGAGAGATAGAGGGAGGGGGAAAGAGGAGAGAGAGAGAGGGGGGGGGGAGGAAAGGAGGGAGGGAGGGAGAGAGAGAAAGAGGGAGGGAGGGAGGGAGAGAGGGAGGGAGGGAGGAGAAGCTTTTGAGAGAGGGTCTAACTATGTAGCTCTGGTTGGCCTGGAACCCACTATGTAGATCAGGCTGGCCTCCAACTCACAGATATCTGTCTGCCTCTGCTTCCCAAGTTCTGGGATTAAAGGTATGGGCCACCACACCTGACTTGGCTTTTCTTTAATTGTCATTCTGTTAAAATAATGGTGCAGGAGAAGGAGGAAGGAAGAAGATAAAAACATAAGACCTAGGAAAAACACTTGGGTTCTAGTATTTCACACCTCCTGCGTTTTTCCTTTGGTTCTTAGAAGCAGATCAGCCCCTCAGACCATCACCAAACATATCAGACCCCAAGACAGGTAAGTAAGGAGAATTCTTAGCCATAGGTCTCAATACAGAAGATTAAGTCCTGTCCAGGGAAGTAGACTCCTGGGCTGACTTTCATCTGCCCTGACCTCTGTGAACTCTTTTTCTGTAACTTCCAGTCTCACAGCCCCAGGATTACACAATGGAGAATCTAATCAGGATGGGGGTGTCAATCTTGGTCCTTGTGCTTCTTGGCATTCTGCTGTTTGAAGCTCAGCACAGCCAAAGACGGACCCAACATGCAGCTGAGAGAGAAAGCAGTGCTTCTTTCATGGTGGCAGATACCTAGGAATAAGTCCAGGATCTCAGGTAGTTCTGTAAGAAAAATCTGGAGCTGTAGTGGGGAACCATATCAGAGACCGTCCAGGGAGAACATGTGATTTGAGTGTGGGGTGGAAAGATTTTCTATAGCCAATCGTTTTGTTATCTCTTCACCTAGATGTATAACTTTAGCTGATCGTCTCTTTCTCCCCCACCTCCAACAATAGGGAAGGAATAATCCTGTCTCCTCAGTCAGGTTTGGGTCCTAATCTTGTGTATCTTCTGCCTCCCCCCTTTTCATTTATCATATGCTACCACATTCCCCACTTGCATCATGAGCCTTTACCTCCTCTACTGAAACCAAAGAAGCTGGCTGAGATAGCACAAATAATGCTCAAAAATCAGATTCCAAAGTGCAAAACGAGATCCTAGTGTAAATGATGACCCAGCATTTTCTCTTGAACCCTCGGCTTTTAACACACTTTATTTATATAGTTTTCTTGAAATAGAAGACTTACAGTCAGCATACTTGCATTTGAAGGAACTCTCTGGTGGGAATACTGCTGATATGACTGTGAAGATATCATTTTCTTAATAATAATTAAAGAAGAAGTCATGAATTTGGGAGGGAGTGTGAGGAGGCCTGGGAGGAATTGGAGAAAAAAAGGAGGGGTAGAAATGATGTAAATTCAGTACTCATATAATAAATTCAGAAAAATAAATAACCTTTCCTGAGCATCCTCATGTGCATGGCTTTCCCTAATTACAGTACATAATCCCATCACAAGCAACTCCATAACCCAAGTGGACTGTCGTGTATGGGGAGTTTAGAATTGAGGTATGAAACCAATCTATTTTTAAATTTAAAATTTCAGTGTCTACTGCATGTATTTATAGAAACGGGTGACATGTAAATGAATCAATAATCTTGAGCCATTTTACTATAAATTTTGACTAGCTCAATGAAGACATTTTTAAAAAACTATTGATATTTTTGTGTTATCTGCAATGCCACTTACAATTCTTCCTAATATGAGAGACTTTAATTTACTTCCTGGCCTTACTGTGGTAATTAGGGCTTTACCTAGAAACCTGAACATTCTATGGAGAGAAGAGGTACTGTTGTGTTCCTGATTTAAAATTTGACTTATGAGATTTCTAGGTTTTCATGGTTATATATAATGTTAAATT
>JAPYYD010003108.1:0-14539 GCA_028551405.1 Uromys caudimaculatus
GATCTGAAGGAACTGAGGGAATTTGCAGTCCCATGGAGAGAGCAAGAGCGTCAAAGGGCCTGACCCCCCCCCCCAGTCCTCCTGGAGTTTGGACCACCAACCAAAGAATACACATCTATGGACTCATGGTTTGGACCACATATGTGGCAGAGGATGACCTCGATGGCCATCAGGGAGAGTGGAGAGGCCCTTGGGCCTGAGGATGTTAGAGGCCCCAGTAAAGGGGAATGTCAAGGCGGGAATATGGGGATGGGTGGGCGGGTGGGTGGGAGGTGGAATTCCCTCATAGAGGTGGGCTGGGGAGATGATGGGGGTTTCCAAAGAGGAGACCCAGAAAAGGGGAAACATTGGAACTGTAAATAAAGTATCAAAAATAAAAAATAAAAAATAAAAGAAAATTAATTTAAATACAAAAAAAAATTACAGCTATGATAATAATCACAGGAGATGGGGGTAATGTGTGGGAGGGAGTTGGAGCAGGAAATCACAATCATATAAAATCCTTCCCTACACAACTCACCAACTGAGTGACACAGTCAATTTGATTGAACCTCCATTTATTAGAATTAAAATACAAATAAATATCCTACCTATGTAGGATCATAGTAGAAATCATAGAACCAATAAACTACCAACCAACATCTGACTATCAGTTATATCAAATTTAACTTCTGTGAACATCTTCAGTTAGTTTAACTAGATGATAAGCATGAGATCCTGCAATAAGACAAGGAAAAACAGAAAAAAAAAAAATGACTGGCAGGCAAATATGCTGAGAGGACAGGACAGATGTTAGAAATGCTGTTCTCTTCTCCTTTCTTAGAAGAATTAGCAATCAACAAGACCTTGTCCACACTTTAGCCATTTCATTTCTCTACCATCATTTTACACGCTGTATGTGATGGCACCCAAGGGCATTTTCACCAGTTCTTTAATTCCTGAATATTCCTTGACTCAATTATGTATACCATTCAAGAGACTAACAGAAGAATTTGAGCTCGCTCCAGAAGAGCTCTATGTGGCATACCTATTCTTTGTATTGTCCTTTCATTCTTTTCATGTTAAGGAGACTAGGTCTAACCTCTGGGAGGGAATACCTGAAGGTTGCCACATCTCCTCTACTGACTCAATCACTTACCTTCGTGAGCCCAAAATTTTGCCAAGAATGCAACATGTACTCTATTTTCTCCCTTTTCTCAACATATTTGATGTACTTTATTCCTATGGAAGTTTTCATTTTCTGGAATCTATATCCCCTTGAGCCATTTCAATTGTGAACTGTGCTTCATGCACAACATAGGGTAGTGTCTCTCTTACTCTTCATTGTTTTTATACACATTTTTCCTTCTCTCTAAGACCCTGTGGTGCTTGATATCAATTGTCAACTTGATTAGATCTAGAATCATCTTTGACAAACTTCTTAGCACGTATATAAGAAGTTTCTATGTTGGCTATCAAGACCAGAAGATCTACTGTAAATGCAATTCCATTCCACATGTCATCTCCCAGATAGAGTGAAAAGAGGTAAGGAAGCCAAGTATCAGCATTCACCTGTTTTTGATTCCTGACTTTGAAGGCAATGCGACTACCATTTACAAGATCTTGCCACAGTTAATTCACTGCCATGATGGACTATCCCCTCTGTGAACCCTCACATTGTGAACTGAATGAAACTCATCCTGCCTTAAGGTTCTTTTTTCAGGTATTTGTCATAGCAATAAGAAAAACAGCTAATAAAAACTTCTAATTCCTCTGGAAAGCACCCTATGAGGTATAAACCCCACCATCTCTTCTAATATTGTTGCCTGCTGCTTTCCCAGTCTTTCCCCCAAATCTCTTCAAGATTCCAATTTTAGATCACTGTCTTTCTCTTCTTCATTATAGCATGACAATTTTTGGTGATTTCTAAACCTCCCGTCAATGCTTCTAACATTCTTCAGTTCCTTTAGTATCTTAGAGTCCATGAATTTTCTTTCTCTTTCTTGTCAAGTTGTCCACCACCTGTAATCAGTATTTTACTGTGTTGTGGTGTTTTGTTTTCTATAGTGTCTAAATGTTAGCATGTCATGAAATCTGTTTTTAAATTATGTAAAATATTATAAAGTGCAAAAGGACATTTCAGCATCCAATGCTAAAATATAGTAAACCTGTGACTTGTTTCATGATGCTTTGCCTAGATTATTTGCATATTTTCTGAGTAAGGGGTTAAAGAGATCTCACATGTATTGCATTGTGAACAAAAATCATTTGCAAACATCCACTGTAGACATGCACATAATCAATGGCTACCTGCCAAGTGAATAAACGATTATCACCTATCATCAGTGCTGTCTGTTGAAGACTCCTCAGTCTAAACCACTCATTGACTGGTTGATTTCTGTCTCCCTCTCTATCTCTGTCTCTCTAGTATCTCTTGATTTCATATATATGCATTTATCAACACAAAATAAGTGATAGAGACATTTCTGTGTGATAATGTACAATGATCAGTGGAACACAGTATTATCTATTCTTATCACATTTTGTGATATAGTATAGAAAACAAGTGTATAGTCATTGCTGTTTAAGTCAGTATTTTATGATGATTATATCAGGTTACATATTTTGAGATAACGTTAAGTAGGTTACTTAGCTTCCTTTGTAGTCCAAATTACCTTAAATTGTGTCGTCCTCCTTCCATAGTTTTCTTGAATCCTGGCATTGCAGTGGTGTACAACTCATCCAGCTTTGGAATTATTACAGTTTGTTATTGTTTTGATGCATGATATCATGTAGGGCCAGCCAGGTTTGAATTACCCATCCTCATGCTTCTTCCTCCCCAAGTGCTAGGTTTTGGGGATATATATCACATACACCTAATATTTTTGATAAAATTCAGTGCCATTATCTCACTTCATGTCCTTCCTCTGTTTCTTAGTATACACTCTTCCTACTACCTTCATGTGCAGCTTAAAAAAAAAAAAAAGCTCATTCAGTTCACTTAGTTATGCAAATGTGTATATGGATATAGGGCCACCTATCAGAGCATGGATACTCCCTCATGAATTTCATCCCTAAACTGACTCTTCCTCTTCCTCTTCCTCTTCCTCTTCCTCTTCCTCTTCCTCTTCCTATTCAAATTCATATTCATATTCATATTCATATTCCTAGCAGCCAACAATTGCTGTTTTCCTTTCTCACTCTTATATCCCAGCCACAACAGTTCCCATGCTGAGGCGTCTGGTCCAAAAAGCCTGGTACTCATTTTTTCCCTTGTCTGTCTAGCAGTATGTAGTCAGCTTTGCCAGATACTCTCTTCATGTTGAGATAAGCTTATGCTGAGCATATCCCAATTGCTCTTTATTCCTGGCATCAACACTGTGTATGGCACAAAACTGGTGTTCAGAAAATATTTACTAAATTATAAAGACTGTTAAATTAGTAAGACCGGAAAATGATGAGCAATAGATAAGAATCTCTACAGTTTCTGTTTAATTTAATCCATCACTGGAACTGTACGGCACTTCATCTCCTTCATCATTATTCCTCATATGTCTGCTGTGCAATGATTTATTCCCATAGTTCAATTCAATAAATATAAGATGACAGGGAGAGCTATCTTCAATATTCTGCTATGTCATAAGGAAAACTCTAATGAGTAACTTCAGCTATAACTCTCTATTTAATCACACACCCAGAATAAGTGACAAAACACCCCCAACATCTGTCAAAAGATTAACTGTACTTTTATGTACAGTTCAAAGCTGCAGGATATAGCTCATTAGAATAATAATTCTATTAAATCTTGCAAGGATTAAGATCTCATTATCTCACTCTTGTTATAAGAAGAAAAATTTATCATCTCAACTTTAAAGAACTCTGGATATGTGATGCAATTCCCCTTCTCTGTTTCTCAGTGCCCTTACAATTTGGGCACTGGTATACATTTTTCTAAGTTGTGGAATATAATTTAAGGAAAGAATCAGAATGTCAGGTCTGGCTCTGTCAGTGTAATGGAAGGTATCATTTTAAATAGTCTTCATTTTTGATTCATTTATGCTTTTAGCCCTTCCTTTCTCCAAAGCCTTTGCTTTTACTCTTGATGATAAATTAAGGCTTAGTCAAGATATAAAATGCACCATTGTACAGGAGCACCAGGTAGAGAGTCCATATGGATAGAGCTTGGGTCTCTTTTTATTGATTTCTAAGGAAGCCTGGTAAATTCTGTACTTCAAATGACTCTTTAATTTATTCATAGCTGAGTGTCAGCCACTGTCTGGCTTCAGCCTTCTTTAGTCCATCTATACAGCACACTCTTTTTTACATCATCCCTAAACCTTTATAAATTTTTTGAGACAAGGAAGGTCTCTTGTTACCTATGCTTCATACTGATCTCAAACTCACAGTTTCTTTTCTTCATGCTCTCAAGTCCTAGGATTTAAAAAAATAGAAATAGACCTAGGAAGAAAGCTCAGAAGGTTTTATAGTCCTTGAAAGGCAAGCCTTGATGAATCATGTTTGTTCTCAGAGCCTATAGAAGAAAGAAACAACTAACTCTGAACTCTATATGTGTTCTAAGGCACTTGTAAAACACACACACACACACACAAACAAACACCCCCCACACACAGTGAAACACAAACACACACAAAACACATACAAACATACACATACATACATAAGTCACACACACTTACACATTCACACACACATACACACAAACACACACATAATCACACTCACACTCATATACTTGCACACATACACACAAACATCAAAAATAGATGCATACCACCGCTTCTCTATATTTTTATGGATATTTGAGGATCAAGTCCATATCTCTATAGTTAGATGAGAAGTGTCTTTAAGCCCAGAAATATCTTAGTAGGTCCATTCTATTGAATTTTAAGTGAGAATTTGGGGAATTTTACTAATTCTACAAAACAAAGCTAGTCTGACTAAATCCACAATCCACAGCTTTTAGGAAACTTTTATCAACTGTACACACAGAAATGTACAAGATGTATTTCCAAGTTTCAGTCTTATTATTTTCCATCCACAAATGACACATGAAAATTTCCAAACAAAAATGTCTGTTGTGAAAATTTTAGAAAAATCAAGCAGTATGCTTTAGACAACTCAACATTATCTTAACAATAACACTTTTCTTTCATTTTCAAAAAGTCAAAATCAAGTTCAAATAACAGTTTTATATCTTAATTTTATTTTCACCTTTTATGGTAAAATGCTAACACATGTTAGAATGTAAATGAAATACAGGTTCATTGAAAAGAGCTTATATGCTCTCCTAACCAGGTTCCTAATTCCCTGTGCCTCCCACAATTATTATGTTCCCCATTCTAAATGGGATTGTAACATCTTCACTTGAATCTTCCTTCTTGTTTAACTTCTTAGAGTCTGTGGAGTGTATCATGGGTATTCTGAACTTGTTGGCTAATATTCACCTATCATTGAGTACATATTATCTATGCATATCCTTTGGGGTCTGGGTTACCTCACTCGGGATGGTATTTTCTAGTTCCATCTACTTGCATTCAAATTTCATGATGTCCTTGCTTTTAATAACTGAATAGTATTGCACTGTTTAAATGAACCATATTTTCTGCATCTATTCTTTGTTCAAGGGAAAAATACAATGGGACACTTCTCCTTTTGATATTGTAGAGTATATCCTGGGTACATGCCCATAAACAGTATAGCTGTATCTTCAGGTAGAATTATTTGCAATTTTCTGAGGAACTTCCAGATTGATTTCCAGGGTGGTGATACCATTTTGCAATCTCACCAACTATGGAGGAATGTTACCCTTTCTCCACATCCCTGTCAGCCTGTGCTGTCAGTTGAGTTTTAATCTTAGCCATTATGATTAGAATCAGGCAGATTCTCTGTGTGGGTTTGGTTTACATTTCCCTGATAACTAAGGATATGCCTCTCATCCATTTGAGAGTATTCTGTTGAACATTCTTGTTTAGTTCTGTACCCCATTTATTAAATGAGTTATCTCATTGTTTGGAGCCTAAGTTCTTGAGTCTTTATATATTTTGAATATTAGCTCTATGTCAGATGTAGGTTAAGTAAAGACCTTTTACCAATCTGTAGGATACTGTTTTGTCCTATTGACATTGACATTGCCTTACAGAAGCTTTTCAGTTTCTACAGGTCCAATTTATGAATTGTTGATCTTAAAGCCTGAGCTGTTGGTGCTCTGTTCTGGAAACTTTCCCCTGTGCCATGGTATTTGAGGCTATTTCCCACATTTTCTTTTATTAGATTCAGTGCATCTAGTTTTATGTTGTTGTCCTTGATCCACTTGAATTTTACCTTTGAGCAAAGTGATAAGTATGGATTGATTTACATTGTTCTACCTAGAAACTGCCAGTTAGACCAGCACCACTTGTTGAAGATGCTTTCTTTCTTTTTTTTTTTTTTCAATGCATGATTTGGAGAAAGGTAAGTACAAAGGAGGAGGCAGTATCAGGTATGGGGAGAGACAGGGAAGAAGACCATGGGACCACAAGAATTAAGGAAAATATGCAGGTACTGGGAGTGGAGGCTGGTGGAAATTCCCAGAGACCTGGGATGGCAGAGGATCCCAGGACTCAATATGGGTGGCTTTAGACATAATTCCCAGCAGTATGGATATGGAAACTGAAGAGACTACCTACAGGAGTTAGATAAGGTCCCCAGTAAAAGGATGGAAACACCAATTTTAAACCCAAAATTGTCTAAAAGACATGCAAGGGCTAAACCGGAGCTGAGACTGAACAAACAGCTGACTTGTGACCAGCCTAATTCAGTATCCATACCAGGGGCAGGCACCAAACCATGGCACTGTTATTGATGCTATGTTGTGTTTGCAGATAGGAGCCTAGCATGGCTGTCCTCTTTGTGGCTTTACCAGGAGCTGACTGAGCCAGAATCAGATACTCAAAGCCAAGCATTGGACTGAGTTCAGGGACCGCTATGGAAGAATTAGAGAAAGTACTGAAGAAACTAGAGGGGATGGCAACTGTTAAGAAGGACCAACCAAGTCAACTGACCTGGACACCTGTGTGCTCCCAGAGACTGAGCCACAATCCAAAGATGGGTTATTGCAAGCCCCCCTGGCATATATTAAGTTGGCATTGTCTGGCCCGAGTGGCACAGTCCTGTAGGAATGTGATGCCCCAGGGAGTGGAGATAAGGAGTGGGTAGCCATCTCAGAGGCAAATTGAAGTGGTATTGAAGAGAAGAGCTCTGTGAAGAGGGACAATATTTGGGATGTAAATAAATAAAATAATTAATTAATGAAAAAGAATGAGCAGATATGAAACTCTTTATATAAACTTAATTACTGGAGAGCTCTGCAATCATAGACAATCATGATTATTAGGCTTTGAAAGTGGGAGAGCAACACTGGAGTTGACATGGGCAGAAAGAATGGAGCCTTGGCCAGAGAGATTACCCTTCAATTTCAGGGAGCAAAGAGATATTTTAACACCTATGGAGTTTTCAGAAGTGAGTAGGCAAGCTTATGAGCATCTTACCTAGCCTGTCTTGGTCTATGCTTGCCAGGAGCCTCCTGGCCTGGAACAGGTTAAAACTGGACACAGAGTAGGGCACTGCTGTGGCTCTGAAGACTGATGGTCTCCAGATGATGTAGTTCTCTAAATATACTGAAATGCTGATAACTTCTAAAAAGTCCTAAGTTTTTTTGTGCTTTTTCTGAAGGTTAATAGCAGATGGCTTATGTGAATAACACCTGTAGCCTAAATGCAGGGTTTTAAGTAATGTAGCCTTTGCTCTATCTGAGCAGGAACTCCACTGCTCCAACTTTCTGTCTGCTAGTTCAAGTTGCAGGAAGAAAAAGGGACATTTAGAAAAGCGAATTTATCATTTATTTCTAAGTTGTAAAAAGTCTACTCAGTTATTAAAAACAATGACTTCATGAAATTCTTAGGCAAATGGATGAAACTAGAAAATATTATCCTGAGTGAGGTAACCCAGTTACAAAAGAACACACATGGTACATACTCACTGATAAGTGTATATTAGTTAAAAAGCTCGGAATACCAAAAATACAATTCACAAACTATATGAAGTTCAAGAAGGAAAACCAAAGTGTGAATGCTTCAGTCCTTCTTAGAAGGGGGAACAAAATACTCACTGGAAGAAATATGGGGACAAAATGTGGAACAGAGAATGACTGAAGGAAAGGCCATCCAGAGACTGCCCCACTTGGGGATCCATCCCATATACAGACACCAAACCCAGACACTATTACAGATGCAAGGAAGTGATTGCTGACAGGAGCCTGTTATAGCTGTCTCTGAGAGGCTCTGCCACAACCTGACAAATACAGAGGCGGATGCTCACAGCCAACAATTGGACTGAGCACAGGGACCCCAATAGAGGACTTAGAGAAAGGACTGAAGGAGCTGAAGGGGTTAGCAGTCCCATAAGAATAACAACAATATCATCCATCCAGAAGCCCCAGAGCTACTAGGGACTAAACCAACAACAAAAGAGTACACATGGAGGAACCCATGGCTCCAGCTGCATATGTTGCCGAGGATGGCCTGTTGAACATCAATGGGAGGAGAGGCCCTTGGTCCTATGAGGACTTGATGCACCAATGTAGGGGAATGCTAGGGCCATGAGGTGGGAGTGGCTGGGTAATGGGAGAGCACCCTCATAAAAGCAGGGGGAGGTGGATGGGGTAGGAATTCTTCAGAGGGAAACTTAGAAAGGGGATAATACTTGAAATATAAATATATAAAATATCCCATAAAAAAGTTTTCTCTGAAAGCTCTCTAAGAAAAGGGAAAAGTGGAATGAATGAAAAAAAGGTATAAAGGAAATTTGATCTCCTCTCTTTGTCCCCAGCACTTATACATTTGTGAGAATACAAGATCAAATGGTGAAATCTTCATCACAAGTTTACACATAAATTCAAATCATAAATCAAATAAGAACTTCACAAAAGTGAATATTTATATGCATATCCACTAGGAGTAATTATCTATCTAAACATTCATCACCTGTCACAGCTACACAGGTTCATTGAGGTTTAAAAACCATAGGTAAGTCATTAGTGAAGTTTTGTACAGACACCTGTAGTCAATATTTTATCTTCTTATAGAACTAAAGACTACCAGCCCATAGATGGTACCACTCACAAGGGGCCCACCCCCTTGATCACTGATTGAGAAAATGCCTTACCACTGGATCTCATGGAGGCATTGTCTCAACTGAAACTCCTTTCTCTGTGAAAGCTTCAGTTTACAGCACCTCATGGATCCTTCTCCAAAACTAACTATATAGTCAGTCTCAAAACAAACCTCAACAGATAACAAGAAAATTGGGAAAAAAAAATTTGTATCTTATCAGACTAACATGGATTAAAGGTAGATTTCAATAACAACAGAAACCAGAAAGCCTACACTCTCGTGGAAACTGTACAACTCTCTAAGGAATGATCTGTGTGTCAGGGAAGAAATAAATAAATTAAAGAATTTCTAGAATTTAATGAAAATAAAGCCACAATATACCAAAATGTGAGGGACACAGTGAAAGCATTGCAGTGAAAGAGGAAATTTCAAAGCACTGATCATCTCCATAAAGAAATTTAGAAAGTTCTCATACTAGGAATTTAAAAGTACAGCTGTAGGAAAGCTCTAAAAAACAAACAAACAAACAAAATAAAATAAAAATACACACCAAAGAGGAGTAAAGGAATAAAAGGCAGGAAATAACCAAAACCAGGGATGAAACCTATCACCTAGAAACTAAGAAGAGGGAGTCCATAGCCAATGAGAGACAGAAGAAAGATACCCTCCAAGGAGCTTGGAAAAGCCATGAGTGGGGTTAAGGGAAGCAACAACTCTCACAGAAACCTGCCCGGAAGTGGCGGGATTCAGGGTCTGAGAACTCAGGGGCAGTAAACCTCTGAACCTTCTGGTTTCCATCTGTGGGTGGAGACCTCTGCCTGGGCCACCAGGAGTCCATAGCCAGATAACACCAGGAGAAAGCTACCCTCCCAGGAGCGTGGAAAAGCCGTGAGTGGGGTTAAGGGGAGCAACACCTCTCACAGAAACCTGCCCGGAAGTGGCGGGATTCAGGGCCTGAAACTTGGGGACAGGAAACCTCTGAACCTTCAAGTTTCCACCTGTGGGAGGAGACTTCTGCCTGGGCCACCAGGGGTCTGTGCCTGGGGACCTCAGTCTGGGCCATAGGGCTCCAGGAGAGAGTGGGTATCCCAGGAGTGCTGAAACACCTTTGAACACAGGCAAAACTATTACTTCTGTTCGAACTCACTGGATCAAGAGGGACCCTTGCAGAGCCATCAGGACATAGGAAACAAGGGACAGCTAGGGACAAGATCCTTCTGATTTCTGTCTACACCCCAGAGTGGACCCTGTGCCACAGCTTTCCAAACCCAAACACCTCTCAGAGAGAGCTGATCATCAAGGAGTATTGACACAGAGACCTGCAGGAGGGACAAGCCACAACCAGACAGAGTGAGATCACCTAATATCAGAGTTAACAAGATGGCAAAAGGCAAGGGTAAGAAAATAAAGATCAGATACCAAGAGTACATGGCATCATCAGAACCCAGATCTCCCATCACAGCAAGCCCTGGATACCCCAACACACCAGAAAAGCAAGACTCAGATTTAAAATAATTTCTCATGATGATGATAAAAGACTTTAAGAAAGAAATGAATAGCACCCTTAAAGAAATACAAGAGAACAGACATAAACAACTAGAAGCCTTCAAAGAGGAAACACAAAAATCCGTTATACAATTATAGGAAAAAACAATCAAACAGGCAGAATTTCAAGAAAAAACAATTAAACAGACAAAGGAAATGCACAAAACTATCAAGGAGCTAAAAATAGAAATAGAAACAATAAAGAAATCACAAAGGGAGAGATACCCTGGAGTTAGAAACTCTAGGAAAGAGATTAGGAAACATTGATGTAAGCATCACCAACAGAATACAAGAGATAGAAGAGAGAAACTCAGGAGCAGAAGATACCATAAATAACACTGCCACAACAGTAAAAGAAAATGCAAAATGCAAAAAGCTTCTAACCCAAAACATCTATGAAATCCAGGACACAATGAGAAGACAGACCCTAAGGATAATAGGTATAGAAGAGAGTGAAGATTCCCAACTTAAAGGACCAGTAAATATCTTCAACAAAATTATAGAAGAAAACTTCCCTAACCTAAAGAAAGAGATGAACATAAATATACAAGAAGCTTACAGAACTCCAAACAGATTGGACCAGAAAAGAAATTCGTCCTGTCACATTATAGTGAAAACACCAAATACACAAAACAAAGAAAGAATATTAAAAGCAGTAAGGGAAAAAGGTCAAGTAACATATAAAGGCAGACCTATCAGAATTACAGCTGACTTCTCACCAGAGACTATGAAAGCTAGAAGATCCTGGGCAGAACTCATACAGACCATGAGGAACACAACTGCCAACCCAGGCTGGTATACCCAGCAAAACTCTCAATGACCATAGATGGTGAAACCAAAATATTCCATGACAAAACAAAATTTACACACAATGTTTCCACAAACCCAGCCCTACAAAGGATAATGGATGGCAAACGTCAACTCAAAGAGGGAAACTATACCTTAGAAAAAGCAAGAAAGTAATTTTTCAACAAACTCAAAAGAAGATAGCCAGAAAAAAATTAAAAATAACATCAAAAATAACAGGAAACAACAATCACTATTCCTTAATATCTCTTAACATCAGTGGACTCAATTCCCCAATAAAAAGACAAAGACTGATAGAGTGGATCCATAAAAAGGACCCAGCATTTTGCTGCTATCAAGAAACACAACTCCGTGATAAAGACAAACACTACCTCAGAGTCAAAGGCTGGAAAACAATTTTTCAGGCAAATGGTTCCAAGAAACAGGCTGGAGTAGCCATTCTAATATCGGATAAAATCGACTTTCACTTGAAAGTCATCAAAAAAGATAAGGAAGGACACTTCATTCTCATCAAAGAAAAAATCTACCAAGAAGTACTCTCAATTCTGGACATCTATGCTCCAAATGCAAGGGCACCCACATTCATAAAAGAAACTTTACTAATGCTCAAAGCACACATTGCGCCTCACACAATAATAGTAGGCGACTTCAACACCCCATTATCATCAATTGACAGATCTTGGAAACACAAACTAAACAGAGACACAGTAAAACTAACAGATGTTATGGACCAAATGGATCTAACAGATATCTATAGAACATTTCATCCTAAATCAAAAGGATACACCTTCTTTTCAGCAACTCATGGTACCTTCTCCAATATTGACCATATAATTGGCCCCAAAACAAACCTCAACAGATACAAGAAGATTGAAATAATCCCATGCATCCTATCAGATCACTACAGATTAAGGCTGGTCTTCAGTGGCAACAATAACAACAGAAAGCCCACATACACATGGAAGATGAACAATGCTCTACTCTATGATAACTTGGTCAAGGAAGAAATAAAGAAAGAAATTAAAGACTTCCTAGAATTTAATGAAAATGAAAGTACAACATATTCAAACTTATGGGACACAATGAAAGCAGTGTTACGAGGAAAACTCATAGCATTGAGGGCCTCCAAAAGAAACTGGAGAGAGCATACACTAGCAACTTAATAGCATACCTGAATGCTCTAGAACAAAAAGAAGCTAATCCATCCAAGAAGGGTAGAAGGCAGGAAATAATCAAAATCAGGGCTGAAATCAATCAAATAGAAACAAAAAGAACTATACAAAGTATCAACAAAACCAGGAGTTGGTTCTTCGGAGAAAATCAACAAGATAGATAAACCCTTAGCCAGACTAACCAGAGTGAACAGAGACAGGATCCAAATTAACAGCATTAGAAATGAAAAGGGAGACATAACAACAGATTCTAAGGAAATTAAAAAAATCATCAGATCCTACTACAAAAGCCTATACTCAACAAAACTGCAACATCTGGATGAAATGGACAATTTTCTAGACAGATAACAAATACCAAAGTTAAGTCAGGATCAGATAAAACATCTAAACAGTCCCATAACGCCTAAGGAAATTGAAGCAGTCATTAATAGTCTCCCAACCAAAAAAAGCCCAGGTCCAGATGAGCTCACTGCAGAATTCTATCAGACCTTCAAAGAAGACCTAATACCAGTACTCTTCAATCTATTCCACAAAATAGAAACAGAAGGAACACTACCCAATTCCTTCTATGAGGCCACAGTTACACTGATACCAAAACCTCACAAAGGCTCAACAAAGAAAGAAAACTTCAGACCAATTTCCCTTAGGAATATCGATGCAAAAATACTCAATAAAGTTCTTGCCAACCGAATCCAAGAAGACAGCAAAATGATCATTCATCATGATCATGTAGGTTTCATCCCAGGGATGCAGGGATGGTTCAATACCTGAAAATCCATCAATGTAATCAACTACATATACAAACTCAAAGAAAAAAAAACCACACGTTTATTTCATTAGATGCTGAAAAAGCATTTGACAAAATTCAGCATCCCTTCATGACTAAAGTCTTGGAAAGATGAGGAATTCAAGGCCCATACCTAAACATAGTAAAAGCAATATACAGCAAACCAGTAGCCAACATCAAACTAATTGGAGAGAAACTTGAAGCAATCCCACTAAAATTAGGGACTAGGCAAGGCTGCCCTCTTTCTCCCTATCTATTCAATATAGTAATTGAAGTTCTAGCTATAGCACTTAGACAACAAAAGGATGTCAAAATGATACAAATTGGAAAGGAAGAAATCAAAATATCACTCTTTCCAGATGATATGATCGCATATTAAGTGACCCGAAAAACTCCACCAGAGAAATGCTGCAGCTGATAAACAACTTCAACAAAGTAGCCGGATATAAAATTAACTCAAACAAATCAGTAGCCTTCCTGTACTCAAAGGATAAATAGGCTGAGAAAGAAATTAGGAAAATGCCACACTTCACAATTGTCACAAACAATATAAAGTATCTTGGTGTGACTCTAACCAAACAAGTGAAAGGTTTGTATGACAAGAACTTAATGTCTCTGAAGAAAGAAATCGAAGAAGACCTCAGAAGGTGGAAAGTTCTCCCCTGCTCACGGATTGGCAGGATTAATATAGTAAAAATGGCCATCCTGCCAAAAGCAATCTACAGATTCAATGCAACCCCTATCAAAATTCCAACTCAATTCTTCATAGACTTAGAAAGAGCAATTCTCAAGTTCATTTGAAACAACAAAAACCCAGGATAGCAAAAGCTATTCTCAACAACAAAAAACGTCTGGAGGAATCAGCATCCCTGACCTCAAGCTGTACTACAGAACAGTAGTGATAAAAACTGCATGATATTGGTACAGCGACAGGCAGGTAGATCAATGGAATAGAATTGAGGACCCAGAAATGAACCCACACACATATGGTCCCTTTATTTTCGACAAAGGAGCTAAAACCACCCAGTGGAAAAAAGACAGCATTTTCAACAAGTGGTGCTGGTTCAACTGGTGGTCTA